>VYXF01002805.1:1365899-1376664 GCA_013397295.1 Polioptila caerulea | reverse complement strand
GGAAAAGAACGGAGAGGAGAGCTTAGAGCCAGTTCCCCAGCCTGTAACACAAAACCAGGCTGTGCTGGGAAACCTTACACCACGCAGCATCCAGCTCATGTACTCCTGCTCCGCTCGCCGCCTCCCGGATGCTTCCCCAAGCCCAAACTGCCCTTGAGAGAAGCCAAGCCTCAGCCCCTGCTGAAAAGCCTCTTTGTTTGGATTCCCTTTCCAAATCAGCGTATCCTGAGATTGAACTCCCTTCCACCCCTCTGCAGGGCTTTTTAATGTCGGGATGCCTTTGGCAGCAGCCAGATCTGCCAGCAGGTTTGCGGTGCCGTAATAGCGCCCAGCCCGCGGGGCCGGGGCACACTCAGCACGAGGAACTTTCTCCACGATAAAGGAGAGAAAGGCAGGGAACAAGAAAGTAGCGCAGAATTACTTCAAAAGATCCTTTAATCATGAATTGTGAACAGAGGAGCTAAGTTCTCCTTAATTAAACAATAGCTTTAATCAGCCTTCAATAGCTGGCATTACTCAGAGGGTGGTGAGGCCCTGGCACAGGGTGCCCAGAGAAGCTGTGGCTGCCCCATCCCTGGAAGCGTTCAAGGCCAGGCTGGAAAGGGCTTGGAGCAACGTGGGATGGTGGAAGGTGTCCCTGCCCATGGCAGGGAGCTGGAACAAGATGAGTTTTAAGGTCCCTTCCCACCCAAACCATTCCATTGTGTGACAGTAAGGCACACCGGTGAGCTGACCATTTTGTCTTTCTTAAACAAGCACAATTGAAAGGAAAGCAGACAAGGCATCACAGAAAACCAGGCACAAGGTCTGGACCATGCACACACCACCAAGAGTGTCTGACCCCAAGAATTGCCATGAGTTTCCCATGCAACCCCAAGGCCATCACTCACTGAGGCCTTCAAGACTGACCTCAAGTCCATCACTCACTGTACACAGAAATAAAATACATTTTCTTGCACTGCCCACTCCATTTGCAAGCTCAGGGCACAACTGTGCTACATCCATACAGCCCCTGACAGGCAATGGGGGCCTCCTGTGTCCCTTGGGACTTGCAAATGCCCCAAAATCCTGCATTCCCAGAAAAGGCAGAGACATGGTACTCCCAGGGCAGGATCTGCTCTAGCACGGACCCAGCTGAGACCCACAAACAGCACCAAGACAATAATTACACTCCTCAGAGAAAACACAGCAGATCTTGCAGCAAGGGAGTGTTAATGAGAACATCAGCCAGACACCTCACCCTGACACTAAAGGGAAAACTCTCTTCTCCCAAACCAGCCTCAGGCCCAGGACTTAAAGCAATTTCACGGGGGAAGATGATGTTTTTCACTTGCAGGCAGCTTTAATTTACCTCAGTGTTACATCTTTCCCTGTGAAAGCAAAACCCTGAGATTTAAGCAGGTGGATTTTCAGGCTGTGGACCCAATACCCACCTGTGGCAGAAAACTTCAGCAAGAGCAAAAGCGAAGTACCTGTTGTTATATCCACAATCCTGATGCATCCCAAACACTATCCCACTTGTCTGGCAATTCTAAACACGCTGCATGCATAGATTCTGCAGTGACTCTGAGAGTTTTACACACTGGGAAACTTCTTTGTGCCCATGGTGATTTATCAAAACAGGCTTTCTCCAAAATACTATCTGGCTTTTCCATGGGTTTTGCATTTGACAAAGATTCATACCAGCGCAGTCAGAAAAATAAATGCCACAAAACTTCTCCTTTAAGGAAAAAAAAACCCAAACCACCCAACCCTCACAGCCCAATGCTTTAGAAATGCTTCCACATGCTAATCAGCCTCCTATTCAGTTCCAGACTGAATAGGACTCCAACAATGACAAAGAAATACGCTGAACCTATCCCACATTTCATCCCCTTCACTCAAAATGTTGCTGTTACCTTGGTTTTCAGCCTCTTTGTGGGAGCTGCAGCAGAATGACAGCTGCATGCTAAAGCTGCAGAGATGGTCAAGAAACCAGGAGGGCTGCATGAAAAAATATCTGGCCCAGATTATGTGGGAAAAAAGAAATGGGATTATTTGAGGGGATAGTAACTGATGCTGCAAATTTTTATGAGAGTTAATAAGTAAAAAAACCCAACCAAAAAAAACCAACAACAACAAAAAAAACCCCTAAGTCTTCTACAAAAACACAGCCTCTTGTGGTCAGGCAGCAAAGGGAACTTTCTCTCAGCCTGGCAAGTATGAGTAGGATAAAATCCCCTCCAAGCCCTTCCCTTTGAGAATCATCCATTTTTTGTTATGTATTACCAACTGGCAGATGCCTTAGTGCAGCTTTTCCCCCATATCCTTAACCTGAAAAATTCCAGCCCTTATTCCAGGAAAGGACAGGCCAGCTCCTGCTGCAGTAGGTGAATCCAAGGCTCTTTCCCTTTTCTGGAGAACATGGAAGCACCAGAAGAGAGGCACCTGGGTAGGTTTTCATAGGAATTCAGGTGGGAAGCTCCAGGACAGGTGCACACATGTCCTAGGGACACACTTCAGCCCAAGCCCTGGCAGTCATAGACTCCTCCACAGTGACTGAGGATCTGATTTCGAGATATTTTGGGAGGCCTGGCAGGCCTGGCAGAAGCACTGAAGTTTGCAGCTCCAGTGGGGAGTTCAGGAGGGAATTAGAGGTGCCTCAGCAGCTCCAAAAGCCCTACTGGGCACCTGGGTGTCTCTGTACTGGAAACACTGCCTTCAAAGGGTGCCCTCGCCGGGCTCCAGCGCCTGCCCACGCACCAGGGGATGCTGCTCCTTCTGCTCCCTGTCTCCCTAGATTAGAAACTCCCAGAGGCACAAACACCCCGTGACGTGCCTGGGCAGGACCAAGGGCAGCACAGCCTGGCACAGGGATCCTCGGCCCAGCACATGAATTCAGGGAGAAGCAGCTCCCCAAAAAAGCAAGGGCCATCTGATCAGTGATCAAAGAGCCGCTCCAGAAACCTGCTAACACCAAACTGATTCACAGCTATCGACTTCAAAGGAGTTTTGCTGCCTGCCATCAGCTCGCCAGCCATCCAAAATTACTCCCTGAGCATCTCTCAGAACACAAATGCACCCAGTGGTTACTGACCAGACCTGCTTATCAGCATTTTACCACACTGTTTGCAACTTTCCCTCTGGAAACCAGCACTTTAAAGGGTGGTGGGCCTTGCAGAAAAGCCTTGGAAGCCCTCAAAATGCTTGGGATGTGGGATTGGTTGCCACGGCTGCTGTGCTGCTACAAAGACCAGAGCAAAGACCTCGCTGTCAGCTGGGTGGGAACGATCACCAGGGCTGGGCTGGCTGCTCCCTCCAGGCTTAAAGGAAAGCCCATCACACCAACCCCCCAAAAAAGTCATAAATAACCTGCTGAGTGCCAAAGAGACAGGAAGCCCAGGCCCCATTTGGCACTCTGGCTTTCAAATTCAGTGGCCAGGCACTTGGAGGATGTGGTGAGGTCTCAGCTTCATAGCACCACATGCTGAATTAACAGAAGTGTAATTAATGTCTGCATGCAGTGCCTGCATGGTCAGACACAGGGGCACTGCTGCCTGGTCAAAAATGGCTGTCATTTTTGGTGATTTTACAGGTGAAAGCAGCTCATTTCTTCTTTTGTGCAGCACAAGACTGACACTGCTGGGAGACAGAAGCTCTCTCAAGGAGTATCATTTCTTTCAGGAGGGATGGCTGCCCAAAACATCTCACCAGTAAGTTTCACTTCTTATCTTTAAAGCCATGGAAGGAAGAACCATGCCTTCTCAGCTCCAGCAGCCAGCAAAGATGATGGGGCTCCAAGAGATGCAGTCTGACATCTGCAAGCTCCTGAAGAAGTGAAGGAGAGCTCTGTCCCACAGCTGCCTTTGGTGTTCAGGGCAAAGTGTGGTTGAACCCAGCAATGCCAACTGCTGCAGCCTCAATTTGCTGTGTTTTCCAAGCATCACAGGCTATGCCCACTGGTGTGTTCTATCAGAAATCCCAAAGGCACCTCCCAAGCTTCTCAGTGCTATGACCAACACACTTTCACATCTTTCTGGGCAAGGGATGCAAAATTATGGGAAGGGAGTACAGGATTATGAGCACTCTCCATAGACTCAGTGTCACCACCACTGCCAGACCAAGTGCAGCTCCATCTGGGCTCTGGCTGGCAGCCCCAGCCTGGCCCTGGTGGAGGGCACCATGTGCTCAGAGACGAGGTCGTGTATGGATGCAATCCAGTCCCAGGGCTGGAACAGGAACACACAGCACAAAGAGCACAGGATCTTCAGAGCATCACAAGCCCTGGAGTTAAATTACATGTTCTGCTTGTAACTTGACTTGCTGCAGAGTCTGTTTTCAACCCTCTGTCTCCAAAACATCCAACACATGTGAAAAACAAGCCCACTTACGTGACTGACTCCAAAGGATGGAGTTCCATAGGAATTTCCGATCCTTCCAAAGTGCCTAGGACAAAGCTAATTTTCAAACTAATTCATGCATTCCCTTGGTAACAAACTTATGCTTAAGGCTTGCTTTCAAACTGTTTGCATCAAAATCCAAACGAAGACACTTCAAATTCCCTGGTTTTTGTGGCATTCTGCTTCCTCAGGTCGAACTGGAGGAGCAGCTTCTGCTGATCACGATCCCACTGTTGCAACTGAGCCCTTGCGTGCAGCTAAGAGGCAAGAAGAGATTCTCCAATTTCCCAACAGCTGCTCCAACACATCCCTGGGCACAGACACCCGATCCACACGAAGGAACTTTCCACCTGCTCTAAAATTGTGGAGCAGGTAGTGCCCTCCAAGGTGGATGTCATGGGAGAGAGGGAAACAGAGATGGGGTGGCTTTGAAAGGGAGGCAAATGCCCTTCTGAGAAAGAGGCTCACCTATCCATGAAGAGATGTGACACACAGGGCACCCTCCTCCCAGCTTTTGGCAAAACCCACCCAGCTGAGGTATCTGGAAAGGCAGATGGAAGGTTGGCCACAGGCCGGGCCTCCAGACACATTGGCAAGGGGGGAAGCACAGAAGTGCGTTCAGAAAACTGACTTCAGACTTTTATAATTACAGGATAAGTGGTGGATTACTTTAATTCACCTCCTTCATTGAGGTTTTATCATTCCCATTTCTGAGCCTTTTGGCTTGTTTGTTTGAAATATGAAACCTGAGCTATCGGAAGAGCCGAACAAGGCCCTCAGACAGAACAAAAAGGAAGAAATGTTTAAAAAAAAAAAATATATATATAAATGACAACATGCATACAAAACCCCAGCTGGCAGGTGGGGAAACCACATCCTGGGAGGGGGTTTCCCTGCTTCCTTCCCCCGCTGGGACACAGCCCCTTGGGATGCCAGGGAAGCTGCTGCTCCCAGCGCCGGCTGTGTGGATGCTGGGATAGGAGGGTTTGAAGGCTGCTGCCTTTCCCCACGCTGCCTTCAACAGGCAAGCCCTTGTTCCAGGCACAGGCAGGCCGGGAGACCACAACGGTCCCTTCTGGATTACTATGGATGAAGTGGGAGCATTGTATGAGGGGAACGGGGAGGATGGAGCCTGCTCCGCTGGAGTGAGCCACGGAGCAGAGCTGGGCCTTTGCCTCCCCCTCTTTGAAGGCATTTCAGGCAGAGATGGAGCCACACAAACGCCCTGCCTATCTCAGTTGCTGAAGAGGGGCCCTGGTTTGCCAGAGGTTCCCCAGCTGTGGTATGCAAACCATTTTTGGGTGGTACACGGAGCACACGCATCTGGAGAGGCACCACCAGCCTGTATCCAGACAAACAGAGTCAGACCAAAGCAGCCTAGGAAAGGCATGCATATTAAATTGAGATTTAAAGGGTATAAAAATAATCTGTTTGATCTGGGAGTGATGTTTATATTATTTTCTGTGCTCACTACAAACAGACAATTAAAAAAATGTCATCTGCTGTAATTGTGATTCGCATCTCCTGCCTGTCTCAGCAGCAGGTACACAGGATTCAAAGCACTCCTGGCCATGAAGCAGTTGCATGTAATTCTGCTTTTCCTGGAGACACATCTTCAGGCTGGCCAAGTTCCACCAACTCGGGAAAGCCAACAGATTTATACCCCTGAGGACTCGGTCTGCCATAGGTACAGCATTTCCTTGTTCTGCAATTAACACCTCGAGTATAATTGTCACTAATAATCTCTTTTTGATAGGTCGGATGTCTTTGTTTGTTTGTTTGTTTGTTTTCACACAGCAAATGCAGAAAAAGTGGATTTCAAACACCTCCAGAATATTTCTCTCACATTTACTTCCAGTCATCTTTGGCTCCTTTGGTCTTTCAAGGGAGGCACAACAGATGGGTATCACGCTTTAGGTGCTGACTGGTCGTTCAATAAGAAGCTTTTCCAGGCTCAAAAAACCCCCTCCTTTACTCCCAAGTTATGGCAGAGTCCAACTGCACAATAATCCCACGCCCAGGTGCCACAACCTGCCTTTGCCCGAGCGCCTCCAGAGCCATCCCTGGCCAGGAGCTCACTGCCACCAGGAGTTCCTGCAGGTAATGGAGTGATACATAAACATTAACGACCAAACCCCACCTAGGGATGGTCCAAACACGCTGAGGACTCTCCACCCACACAGCTCCTCCCGTGTGGTGTGGGCTCAGTCCTCCCTGACACGGAGGAGACACAGCGTGGAGAAGGCAACACTGAGAGTTTGGGGCTGTCCAGCTGCTTTGGTACAGTCAGGTCCTGTTGTCCCTTGCTGAAAACAAGAAATGGCTGGCTCAGCACTGTCTTCAGGTGCATGGAAAGATGTTACCCATGAGACCAGCGAGTGCTGCGCAGCGGGGTAGCCCTAAAAATGAAAACAACAGCCCCGACCCAAACAAAGCAAAGTTGCTTAGCTCATCACATCCAGCTTTACACCATCCAAATAACTCTAACCTCACCCCTCATCTCCAATTCCTCCCACTCCTTACACTTAAATGACAATCCCAGGCCTGTTTGCACCAATTTTTGTGATGAAGTGACAGGGCCCCTGGCAGAGCTCGAATCCTTTTTGCTTCTGAGAGCTGGAGGACTACACAATTTTCTGCAGAAAAGAGGAAAGTCAAGAGTAATCTAAACTGTTAGCCCAAATTATAAGATTATATCCCCACTTACATAAACATGTCAAGGTCCAGCTAGCATAAATATTTACTTTCAGAGTTCATTTAGCATCAAGCTTGCTACAGGAGATGCCAAATTTGTGAGAAGACTGCAGAGATATTAAGGTTGTAAGAGGTCTATCCATCTGTTGCTTTAAAAAACCTCCCCAAGGCAGTAAAACTTGTGTTGTACAGATTAACTGGGACTGACAGAAGAGAGAAAATTAACTTAGAGGCAGAAAAGAAGAAGGGCAGTAAATTATGTGCAGTTTACATCCCACCAGCCTGAAACATATGCTCCCATAAACCAAATTTCCACAAGCCTCAGAAGCAGGTATGCCAGATGAAATCCTTCTATTTTATGGCACAAGCAGGACTTCTTGGAAGCTTTTTTACCTGCATAAGCTGCACAAATACAAGCTACTGAAGACCCTCATCTGCCCTATCACCCTTGCTGACACAGCCTTCCCCTCTTCCGAGATTGAACGCTTGACTTAGCACCCGTCAGCAGAGCACAGGTGGCTGCTCAGAGCTTGCTGAACACCAGGAGTCCCTGCCAAGGGAAAACAGCAGGTCTGAGAGGAGTAAATTTAACCCTGGATGCTACATCTGTGGGGCCAGGCCTCCAAACATCCCACGTCAAGGGTCAGGGCAGGAGGCTTTTCCCCACCCGGACATGTCTCCTGCATCAGGAGGAGGTTTGGTGGCTGCATCAGGACAGCAAAACCCCACGGCACCAGGGAAAGTTGCCCCCTGAGATCTGCCCCAGGCAGGATCACCCCATTTCCCCCAAATAACAGCTCAAAGCTCCAGGTAGGAGGTGCAGGAAACTCCTGGCAAAGGGATGGGCCGAGGATGATCAGATGGAGGGAGATCCACCCATCACAGCCCTTGTTTTGCTGCTCAGAGAGTTCCCCACTGCCCTACGAAGGGAAGCTCAGCAGGGGGAACTTCAGAGCCGCCCAGACCCCCTCAATCACATTTTCAGATGTTCTGCAGTGATCAGGAGATAGGGACAGGGCAGCAGGGACTCTTCCACACCACCAAGCTCGCCTGCGGCCCTAACAATTTCAGGAAGCATCTTCCAATCCTCTAAACAGAGTCCTCCCAAGAGGAGGAAGCAGATGGAGAAAGTTATTCTCCCCTCCTTGCATGACCTGCTTTAATAAATGCACACTCAGTTCTTTTCTGCCTTTTTTTACTGAGTTAAGCACGGGCATGGAATTTCTGGGAAGTTCACAGTGTCGGCGATCAAACCTCTTGTTCATGCAAGAGCCCAGGGATTTATGAGTGCCAAGTGCACTCATTAGAGGAGTGGACTGGTCATTCAGTGCCATCCAGCTCCCGGCCAACTCAACTCAAGTTGGAAATGCAAGAGAAATCAAGGGTCTGATCCAGTGGGTCTTCATCCAACCCACTCCACCAGCCACAGGCTTCTGCCCATGGCTCCGCTCCCCAAGAAAGGAAGATAAAAATCTTCCCCTTGTACATTTGCTATCAAGATAACCACTGTGCTGCTTAGGGATGAAAGACAAAAGTGGATCTTTCTAACTAATCTCACCAAATTAAAGCTGAAGGAAGCTCCTGATAGCTCAGCTTTACTAATTCAGACTTTCTTAGATGTTTATGATAACTGTCTTCTGGGTAATTTGTTTAAATTTGTGTGTAAACAAAGGGTTTGTTCACATCTACAGCCTCACAGAGAGCGTGTCATTTCTGAAAAACATTTCAGCCATAGTTCACTCTTTTCATTTTCCCCTCAGAGAAAACCAGTTCAAGGCCAAATTATGGCATTACCTGCAGCAGGAGCCAGTGCAGCGTCACAGGCCTCTGCAAATCAAATGGCTGGTTTTAATATTTCCTAAAGTGGTCCTCAAATTAAAAAAGCCTTCTGTTTCCCGGCTTCTCTGAATGTCTTTGGGCAGCTGCTCAAGAGGCGTAACTCAGTTTGACTGCACTGGAGGCCACTGGCCGTGTGCCCACATGCACCAGCAGAAGACCTCTGCTGGTCTCTCCACCTCAGAAGAAGTCATTTCACCCAATTCTGCTCATCATTATCTTTGACAGGACTTTTTTTTTTTTTTTTTCCCCACTGTATATGTAAACATCCATCAGCTTGTGCCTGTCCAGCTCTCTCTAACAGGAAGAGTTCAGCTAGGGCACCTTTTTTCCACTTTCCAAGTGTTTTTTGGAGGATTTTTTTACAAGAAAATTGGAATCAAGTGCTCGGAAACTATAAGCTCATAGCCTTCCCTAGCGAAGGGCAGAGGGAAGAGCAAGCCACGCTCTTTCCATGAGTGGGGCAGCTTTCGTAGCCACTCATGCCCAGGTATCCACCAGCAGGTCCAATACTCCTGGTCCTGGTGTATTTGCAAAGCCTCTCCCTAAACACACATCATGGGCTCTCCATCCCATAATCACCTCCCTCACCGTGTCCTACCCATGCTCTTCACCTGCCAGTGAGCAGCCAGATCCAAACTTTCCTTCAGCTACTGCATTCATGCTCTTACTTTTAAATGCTCCTCACCCTAAAAAAAAAACCCAACAAAACAACAACGAAGAACCCCAACAAAAACTCCCAAACAAGCCAACTCTGGTGTTTACTTCCCGATTTCCACCTGTAGCAACTTGAAACAAAGCAACAATCACAGATTTGCTGTATCACATTATTCCCTGCTAACAATACTTCCCAGTGATGCTTGATAAGTCCTGTTTACCCAAGCCAGCACAAGTAGAATAACACATGTCAACCAACTGCTTTTTCATTTAGGACCCTTAGCCCAGAGAATGGGAAGCAAAACCCTTTTCCCATTCAAACAGCACCTACTCATGCCAGGAGTGCCTCAAGTTAAGAAAACTTGGGTAAATAAAAGTTTAAAAGTTTTGACTCCTAGCAGCAGTTTGACTGGGAATTCAACTTTCTGCTTAAATAAGTGAGGTAAGTCCAGCTAGTTATGTTTCTACTTATATTAGTTTCATATATAGGATACCAAGCATTTTTATTTTTTCCAGATCCGAGAAGATGAAGCTTTCTTCACTGGCCCCTATTCTTGTGGGAATATAAAGAGAAAACCATGCCTCTTCTCCTAATGTATTAGTGCCCCCTAATATACACCAGATGATCAATAAACTGCATAAAAATTAAATCAAACTGACAGTCTTTAAAAAATGGGCTCTAAGCAGAAACAATTGTTTTAAAGACTGTGGTGTCTGGAGTATTAAACTCACGTGCTGTTGTGTTATTAATCTCTTTGTTGGAAGCCAGTTGATTTCCCCTGCCTGTGTCTGTCAATTAAATATTCAGCATCGCAGCCACAATGGAAGGGTTGATGTTTTGGAATGCAAAAAGTTTTTCTTTTTGAGACGCGCTGTTGACAGGTCCCTTCCATGCCACAGCATCTCCAAAAGTCATCGCATCCCTGCAAGCCGAGCGGGCAAACCCAGACCTCTGCCAGGGGCTGCGAGAGCGCTCCGGACTTTTAGAGAATGGGTTTAGCGAGGTGGGAGAAAAGGGAGCGCTGGTAAAGCCGCCAGCAGAGCGACACAGCAAGCAGAGCGGCTCAGAGTTGCTGTTTTGCATTATTAACCAAAGCCGGGCTGACCGTAGAGCGCTGCCTCCACCTGGAGCTGGCCCCGGCGCCGCCGCGGTGCCGCCGTGCCAGCGCCGGGAGCGGGGCCCGTGCCGGGGGCACCCC
>VYXF01002805.1:1340023-1365064 GCA_013397295.1 Polioptila caerulea | reverse complement strand
GTGTATGTGTGGCGGTCTCAGTCCGGGAGGAGGTGCGGGGCGATGCTGCCCCGGGGGCAGGTGGGCTCCGCGCTGGGCTCCGCTGCGCTGCGCTGCGCTGGGGGCTCCCGCCGCGCCCGCCCCGGCCGCTCTGGGAGCCACCGGCTCGGTTCTGCACTTTTATTTCGCGAGGCTTTCCACCCCTCAGGGAAAAAAAAAAAAAAAAATCAGTCACTTCGCCTCGGATGGGATATCCAAGTAAGCACAGCCCCTTTCCTGCACTGACATTTTACATAGATAATTAACTCCACATTTTTTTCCTGAGGGAAGTGAAAAAAAAAAAAAAATAGAGTTAGGAACTGAAGTTTTCTCTCGTAGACCAGGAGGGAGCCTCTAGCGTTCGTTCGTACAGGAGTGCAGGGGGGAAAGGAAAACAACCAGCCGATCCAAGGCTGGAGGTCTCCCGAAAGCTGGGAACGGTGCAAGGGGCAGAAAACTAACAACAAATAACTTTATGAACATTTTTCTCATTTTTTTTTCCCTTCCTGCCCTCTTTCCATGTGCTGAGACAGGGGAGGGGACCTGATGTGTGTGGTACCCACGGACCCTGGCAGACCCCAGCGGGGCGACCTTGGGCTGAAGTTTGGCTGTGCCACCCTGCCAGGTGCCAGCGCCGAACCGCGGCAGCTTCTCCCTCCGGCAGCAGCACCACCTCCATCAAATGAGTGTAACGAGAGAGCTGGGTGAGAGATCCTTGTGTTGGTTGATCGCTCGTTTGGTCTAATTAAAAATCATCCAGGAAGTAAAGGAAAGGTTTCCCAGGAACGCGAGCTGGCAATGAGGGCAATGCTCTGCTCTGAGCAGCGGTGCAGGAGATGGGGAGAGAGCTGCTACCCCAGGGAACTGCTCAGCACAGTGTTTAACCACTTCTCCTCTTATTTTTGGGCCGTGCGTTTGACCTCAGCCTCTCACCTATGTACTGGCACCCATCCTGCTGCATCCCCGGTGTTTCCCGGGCAGGGAGGGCAGGGAGAGCCCCCCGGCAAGGCCACCCTTCCCTGCTGCTCCTCCTGGAGCTGCAGACTACAACCCGAGCGCAGGTTTTCCAGGAATCTGTTTGGGCACATCCATGGGCATAGCGAGGCCAGCCTGGGAGGAAGGAAGAAAGTGAAGCGGCTGTTTTCAAATGTGTGGTGCAAAAAGAAAAGGGAAAACACACATTGGGCGTTTCCCCAATTCTTTCTTGATGCCTCAGTGACTGTGAAATCAGGTGCCACCTCCCCCCTTGCTGTTGAGGGGACTCTTTTGCCCGTTATCACCCCATGGCACCGAATACAAATGCACAACTTTTGGCCCAAAATGGTGCCAATCACCCACCCAGAGGACCAAAGGACACATCTCAAGGTCTCTCTGTCTTTCCCCTGAGCATGGCAGAGGTGTGGGTGCCTAATTTAGGCTCCTCGGGTGCCTGGAGCAAGCAGAAAGAATCTTCACGTGGGAATTCTCCCCCAGCAGTGGAGACTGCCCAGCCCAGCCCAGCCCAGGTCCACTGTGGGGTCAAGCATTCTCCTTCCCCTCACCCTTCAGAGCCTGGCCCTGCCTAGAGGAGCCCACAGATTCCAGCAGCTGGCTCCATCCTCCCCATATCCCCAAATCTGCTGATTCCCTGGGTTAAATTCCATTTTGCGTTCAAAGCAAGGAGGAAAAAAAAAATAAACAAAAATTGAGACTTATCATTGCAACAGCAAATAAAAGAAAAAAAAGAGGCTTTCTTGTACTTTCAGGGAAATTGAAATTATGGTTTTGTATTTGCATTTACAAGACCCCTCAGGCTACTTATGTTTGCATTTTCTTAACAAAAAGATTGTGCTGTTAATTGATGCAAGCCAGGGCACACAAATCTGAATCTTGAACAATTTCTTAAGGGAGCAGCAGCCACCACAATTGCCCAGTTCACATTTGACAATGGGGGTATATCAGCAGTGCCAAAAAGCAGCTTCCATGCCTTTGTCAATAATATGCAAGATATTCATTGGTAATAATTATTTATTCAAAAATGGAATTATCAAATACACCATTAAACAATATCATTCAAGACCTCAGATTTTCCTTTCAGTCAGACTCAAAATTCTCACCGTAGACTGATGTTTTTCTTTATATAAATTATTTGAACTGACTGAGCTTGTATTACTAGTGAATTTTTCTCTGCATTTTTGAAGAAGGACTAATTTTCACCACCTTCCCACCCCAGCTGGACCAAACATCTGGTAAACAAGGAATACGCTGATATAATTTCTGGGAACATCAAAAATTGTTGTACCACTTGTTCTTTCACAGATTTGTTTCATAACCCAACAATTTGAAAAGAGAAATTGAGGTTTATTCATTCAGTCTTGTTCTTTTCAGAGAATCATCTCTTTAAGGCTAATCCTGGAATGGGCAAAGGGGCAGGAACTTGTTGTATCTTTTGTGGGACAGGACTATGTGGAAACCTGTTCATGACATGTCAAGAACTTAAAAATCAAGAGAAGATTTCCTTACTCCCTCACCATGACCAGTCAGCATGATCCCGGCCAAAGGGTATCTTGCCCAAAAAACCACCCCAAGCCAAACCAAAAAACAACAGTAAAAATGTTCTTGTATTTCTTTTTCATTTATTTTCCATAGAAGAGGGTGCTCAAGTGGGACAGTAAGATGGAGTTTGGGGCAAGAGGAGCCCAAATCTCTTGCTTGAGAGGTTGTGAGAGCTTGTGTTTCCACCAGGTGCAATAGGGCTGGTGTGGGGAGAGAGAAGGGAAGGGAGAAGGCTCCAGATTCTGCTCTGAGGCTCATGGAAGTAATTTATCCCACACATTATTTAATACAAAATAACTGTTTGTTGGAGCAGGGAGTGAACCTGCAGCCTGCCCTTATGCTCCATCCTTGGCCCAGCAAAGCTTTAGTGTGCCCCTACAATGTGTTCCATCAGTCCAGCATTAGCTCTGGGGTGCAGAGAGCTGGGCAGCAGCACTGCCCTTGGCCAGCACCATCCCTGTGCTCCTGGGGCTGCTCCTTGGCTGGGCACGACATGGCTCTGGTGCTCTGGGCTGCTCCACTTACAAGTGTGGAGCATCCTAGAATCCTGGAAGGGTTTGGGTTGGAGGGGACCATAAAGATCATCTCACTCCCTATGGGCAGGGACATCTTCCATCATCCCAGGTTGGGCCAAGCCCTATCCAACCTGCCCCTGAGCATTTCCAGGAATGGGGGAGCCACATCTTCCCTGGGAAACGTTTGCCAGGCCCTTACCACCCTCAAAAGGAAGAATTTCTTCCCTCATACTTGGTATAACCCTGCCGTCTGTCAAGTCAAAGCCATTCCCCATTCTATCACTCCATGTCTTTGTCCAAAGTCCCTCTCCTCTCCTCTTGGATCCCTTTTAGGTATTGGAAGGGGTTCTAAGGTCTCCCTGGAGCCTTCTCCAGGTTGCAACTCTTCTGCTCTTCCTGGTGTGCTGCAGACACAGCTGCTGTTGCAGAGCAGTTTGATGCCTGAAGTGTGCCCGGTGGGATGCTCATTTTGATGCTCTGCCCTGTGCCAGGCCACCCCTTCCCCCTCAGACCTACAGCCAGGTCTTCCTTGGGAACCCGCTTGGCTTTTCTGTCACAGGGAGGATTTTGGCAGCGACTCTTCTGGAGAGGGGACACACAGTGTGGGAGGACCAGGCCCTGCCTATTGTATTTCTTGGAGCTGCTAATGACCATGGCTACGGCAATCCTAAAATAAGAAAGCGAGCTGATTGTTATCCGTTATCTGAGATTGTTCCCCCCCTCAAAGGGGGAAATCAGAGCACAGTTACGTGCTGCACATCAGGTGGCCTGAACTGGAGCCACGAGGCCAAAATACCAGTAAACTTCTGAAAAGTCCAAAGCTCAATCACCACTACCCTGTTCAGGGTTTTTTTTAGCATCACCAGCTGCTGCTGCTGGAGAAAACACCCTCAGATGGGCTGCGAGTGGGGGCATTGCCCTGCCCACCCCATGGCAGGGGGAGGTTGAGGGCAGGACATCTGCTGTGTCCCCTGCCCGTGTCCCCATGCTGGACACCGTCCCTGGCGCCAGGTTGTCCAACCTGCACAGTCAACACTGCCCTGTTAAATTTTTACAAAGGCTGGAGTTAGACCTGTCATTGCAGAGAAAGGCAAATAAAAGTGAAATCCGAAGGGGGCCCAGTTCTGCCTCCCCTAGTGCGGCTGGGAAGGATCAAGCCTCATAAACCTTCAGGTCATTAAAAAGAATTAGCTGATAAATGTCATCCTGATGCAGCGTTTGGTGCTGTGCAGGAAGCTGGGGATGCAGGCTGATGCAGGCCAGGAGGGTCAGCCCTCAGGCACGTGCCTCAGTGACCCGAGGGATGGGACATTCTGTGGTCACGGACCCGTTCCTGGCATCACAAATCACTCAGGGTCAGCAACATTCAATTTGCCAACAACTTAAAGCCCAGTCTGTTTTGAAACCAGCATCGGTATTCGTGCCAAGTTTCACAACCCTGATGTTTCTCCCTAATTTAATTTAGTTCCCCTAAATCTTGCTGGCTCTTGACATGATTGGAGGGTTTCAATTCATGTCATTACAAAAATGAAAAAAAAAGGAAATAAATTTCAAATGACATGATCACAACAAATAGCTTAAAAACGTGAGCTCAAAATCTCAGCCGAAAGATCAAAACACAGAAGCTGTAATAAAGGACGTTATTTGATTTAAGATTTTCTAAGGACCAAATCCCATGATTTATAATTTGGGGTCACTCGGGACTGGTAACACCTTGTGTACAGTCACAGTTGTGCCCGTCTTTCGCCTGCCATCCCTGTCCTCAAAAAAGAGAATAACAGCACCATCTACTGCCATTTCTCAGCATCCGCTTGGGAATGCCAAACTCCAGCTCCACCAAAGCACCTCAGCTGGTCACGGCTGAGTACTGACAGAGAAACAAGCAAACTTGGGCTGCAAAAATCAAACATCAGCTGTCTAAATTACTATTGATGCGTGCTAATTATTAAAAATGTCAGGCCTCAATTATACACCCTCCCCCCAAAACTGGTGGCATTGAAAAAAGCATTTCAACAGACCAGCATTTTCATACATTTCCCCCAAATCCTTCCATGCGTTTATTAGCGTAGCCTTGAAGGGCTGTCTGTAGAATTCCCAATTTCTACCGTGGGCGGGCATTTTCACCGTCAACAACAGCTCATGAAAGAGGTGGAACATCACCCTCGTTTCCAGCCTGGTAAAATCCGTGTCTGTGCTCGGGGCTGGCCAGCTCCCAGGAGTTTGTTTGAAAGTCAAGAATGTGCCGTGGTTTAATTACGCTGCTAGGCCGGGGCCTAAATGAAAGCCCCGTTATAAAGAGCAGTCTCAGAGGAGAGGTCCACGCTCGGGTTTTTTGCCCCGGATTGATTACTGGTTAACTCGGGGTAGTTAACACGTTTGTAATGTCTGGTCCGGGCACTTCCCAGGTATTTGTTGCAGGATACAAACATTTGTGGTTTATAAAGTAAACAGGTCCGCCGACATTTTTTCGGCTTGGATTTATTTCTGGTCGCAAACTGTCTCAATGACCTGGTTGAAAATGCTCCTCATCCGAGTGAAAAGTGAAAGAAAAATTAATATCTTTTTCCACGTCTAGACCAAGCCATTTTTATGGGCCACCCCACAGCTTTTGGCATCCCCTTCAAAGCGTGAAGCCCTGACGATGAACACGGGTGCTGGTGGGGCAGGCGTGTGGTGGCCACCGTGGGCCAGCAGGAAAAGCCATGCTGGACATGAGGTTGTGCCTTCCCAAAGTGAATCAAGACTCTGCTTTGACAGGATGGTACTGGAGGGATCTGGGTGTGTAACTGGGGAAGCAGGGAGAGGCTTTTGAAAGACATCACGAGCAAAAGACCAAAAATATTGGAGCAAGAGTGGAGCTCATCAAGAGATGAAGCAGCACAAGAAAAAAGTGAAGCAGGGCCCACATGTGGGGACCCTCTGTCCATCCTGTCCTTCACAGTTATACAACAAAAAATGGAGTTTCACCAGGGCAGAACTCCAGCATCACTCCTCATGTGAGCAGTGATCTGTGAGGGCCAGGCCAGGTATTTGTATACAATGCACAAGCACCTGGGCTTATCAGCTGCCAAGTCTCTCTATCTTGATAAGTCATTGTACACCAGCCTCAAGAATTTCAATGTGTTTGCCAGGGCCAGCCTGGCCACTCCCCAAATATTTGCCCCAGCACACAGACTGGGTATGCTGGTCATCCCTCCGTGCCATGCAGTGCCAGAGGGGTGTAAAGGAGATGCACAGCCCAGTTCTGCCATGGAGGAACTTCCCTACCTCTGCACTAAAACAGGGAGAAAAGAGATTTTTCAGGCACAGCCGTGCAATGGTGTGGTTGAGCAAGGTTGTGCCATGTGGCGACAAAATTTAATGGTTCCACAGCTTGAGCAGGAGGGGAGGGCAGGACCTCAGTGGGCTCAGAGTCTTGAAGGCACCAAGCCTTCAAGAGACACAGCACACACAAAAAATCTCACTAGCAGCCTTCAAAGCCTGCTCTTTGCTCCCATTTATCTTATCTAGTGCTCCACTGAAGCATGGATTTACATAATACACACCTAATATATTAATGTTGCTATTCATCGAGAGGATCTCAACACTGTTTTCTTTGAAAGTCTCACTAGAAACAATCAGGCTCCTTAAAACACAAGAGGGTTTTATAGCTCTGTAAAGGATTTGCTCCCCTATTTATATTCTGAATCCTTTCACAGAGGCTGTTTGCTTCTGTGATAAGAGCCAGGCCCAAAAACTCAGGAGTGGTAGGATCCACAGTTTGGGTTAGTAGCACATTACAAAACTGCAGCGCTCAAATTACTGGCTCAGAATGAACCAGTTGTTTCACACCCCCTTTCTAGCTGCAATTCTTTCCCCCAAAATTATCTTTCAACACAACCATTTAATAGTCAAGCCTTGTCACACTTGTCAGACACATTTCCAGTTAGAAAACTTTTTCATTTTCTCTCTAAGTGTACAAACTTCCCTTCTTGCTTCAATTCTCTGTGCCAGTTTAATTTTGCTTGGGACAATGGATTTCCAAAGGCTGAAGAAATGTCTGTAAAGAAGAAAAAAAATCTGTTCAAGTTATGATATTGAGCTTAATGCAGCTCAAATGACTTTACAAATGCACACAAAGTTGCCTTACAAACCACAGCATCAGACCACTAGAAGCATCAATCACTATTTTCCCTGTAAAGCCAAGCAGATTCCCTGGGATATTTATCCAGCTTATATTTTCCTTTATTTTGAACAGGATGAAGAAATACCTACTTTTACATGAACTTTTGGGCATAAATTATTCTTCTACCCAAAGGTGGACTAAGAAAAATGAGAAGTACGTTGTCCATTTTATTTTAAATAGTGACAATGCTCAAACCTTGGAACACATTTTTGAGTATTGGGTTAGTTGCTGATCTTTCAACCTTTGTATCTTGCTTTATGCTGCAGCTGAACACAAGTATTGGGCTCAGTAGAGGAGGAGATGAAATTAGGTGGCTTCAGCTATCCAAAGACTCAGACTATGGTATTAATGGTCTCTTCTGATCTTCAAAATCTGCAAATTTGCTCTGAATCAGGGATTATGAAATAGCAAAGAGTAAATCCTTTTAAAATTGGCAGTAAATGTCAGGGACTACACTTTAAACACACAAAGACACAGGTTCACTGACAGTCATTGCCCAACAGCCCACAAATAACTTGAGTGCTCCATCACAGACCTTTTATCTCCTTTATCAGAATTACCAACATCAAACATGGAATGTCAAAATCCTCCTGTTTCCAAACCACGAGACTATTTTGAAACTCTGGGATTCAAAAATGAAAGAAAAAGACACCTCCCTCCACCTCAAAATGATGCATTTTGGGTTCTCACTTGACCCATCCTCACCTGCTCACCTTTTCCCAGGCACGCTCCCACCTTTACACCCTCCTGCCTTCAGCAAATCCTCGTGCCAGCTTCTGGGAAAGGGGGGCAAAATGCTTTTGGGGTGACAAGCCCAGCTGCAAAAGCACGAATCATACAAGTCTTTTTTCATTTGGGTTTGTTTTCATCTGCTCCTCAGGGACTGCCAGCCTGGGTGGCTCTGTGACTGCAGGTGCTTCTGTGGGCACCTGACAAGCAGCCCAAAAAACACTCGTAGGTCATGATGGGCATTGAGGAACCTGGCCCTGGTTTTACTCTTTTCTACTGTTCCTGGACGAAAAGCTCCTAATAATGGCCCTCAAAATGAAAACATTACTCACAGAATGGTTCGGGTTGGAAGGGATCTTCAAGATCATCGTGTTGTACCCCTGCCATGTTCAGGGACACATTTCACTGTCCCAGACTGCTCCAAGCCTCCTCCTTCCTGGCCTGGGACACTTCCAGGGGTCCAGAGGCAGCCACAGCTTCTCTGGGCAACGTGTGCCAGGGCCTCCCCATCCTTCAACAACTTCTTCCTGCCATCTAATCTCCCCCTACCCTCTGTCAGTGTGAAGCCATTGCCCCTTGTCCTCTCCATGTCCTTGTCCAAAGTCCCTCTCCAGCTCTCTTGGAGGATCTTTAGACACTGGAAGTGGCTCTATGGTCTTTTTGGAACCATCTCCAGGCTGGACACCCACAGCTCTCCCAGGGTTCTGCAGCCCTCAGATGATCTTTGTGGCTGGACTCGCTCCAGCAGCTCCATGTCCTTTTATGGACACTCCACCTGGTTTTCCCTATTTCTTGACCCATTCTTGCTCATGTTTTCCACACTCAGCACCTTGGTGGCTGAGAAGCTGCTGTTCTCTGTATCACACACCCCACCTGAAGGCAAGAGAGAGAACAGACCGAAACAGAAAAAGAGCAAAGGAGAACAGAAGTTAAACTCACATGAAAAATAATTGCATAAAAGGGGAATCTTGCTTCCTAAAATAGGCTGGCACCGGGCTGTAACACGAGACCCTTTTGCTGATGCCAGATGAGGAGAGTGAGCTCAACATGACCGCCTGCCCTTACAAGAACTCAGCCTGGACAACACAGAGCTCTCTCTGCTGCGGCTTAAGACCTTTGATTTCAGAAGAAAGCAATAAACAGCACCTTGCTTCAAAAGTTTCACTATCCATAGGAATTAAACTCGGCCAGTTCAAAAGGCTATTATTAATGTGCCTTCTTGTGCAGATATGATCTCAAGAAAAACACACATCTAGGACTAATAATAACAAATAATAGAGTTATTCATACAGCTGCTGCTTACACGATGGCAATTTCCCCATAATTGCAGGCACAGGGAACGGGCACACAAACAGCAGTCTGTAGTGCCTCTGCCTACTCAGGGCTTGGGTTGAAGCTATTTCTTGTAGGTACATATACTTTGGGGAAGAGAAGTATTTCAAACTCCAGCAGAACCTCAATAAAGCTCTCCTGCATCTCTGCCTGATGCTGTGTTCACACCAGGAAAACACAAGGAAAAGAAAAACAAAAGGCATGAGCACAAAGGTGTTTCAGAGGGAGAAGAGTTTCTGGGCAGTGGTGAGATATTCAGAACCTGAGAACACTTTGCTCAGCTGGAGACAGAGTATAAAGGCTCAGGAGAGGTGGCTGTAAAGTCACCTCCAGGACCTGGGCCTCGGCACCCTCCTCAGCAGGGCACAGGAAATGGTGCTGGCAATCACACAGTGCTCGTTGAGTTGTTGAGGTCACCTGCAGAGTGCAAACAGGGCAGGGAGGGAGCCTCGTGTCTCTCCCGTGGCTCCTGCACCTCCAGGCAGCCACCCACGGCTGTGTAACCATCACCTGTCTGCTCCCCACACCTCTGTGTGTGTCTGAGCCCCTTCCTGGGTGCTGCTGTGCCACAGCCCTGAGCCAGGGGTCAAGCACAGCTGCCCCTCCTGAGGAACCTGTTCACGGCCATGGCTTAGTTGAGAGGTGAGAAAAGCAAATAATTTCCTCACCAAGCTGGAGGGTTGGGGTGGGCTAATCCCACCTTCCACCCAGGAGAACACAGATAGGTGACAGGGAGAGATGCTGGGCACTCCCCCTCCTCACCCCACGTCAGCAGGAAGACACCTGCAAGGTAAAGAGGAGGAAAAATCTGCCAGGCAAAGGTTGTCTCTCAGGGTGCTTCTGCTTTCTCCCAAATCCCATCAATGGCCTAGTGACAATTTGGCTTATTTAGTAAACAAGGTGGATGATGCAAAGGTAATTCCCTTAATGGGAAATGTTTTCCAGCTCAGAGCAGCATTTCCAGTCACCCCAGGCTGCACACCTTGAGTGACACCAAGGGACACCACACAGACAGCAACGTGTGCAGCATGCTGTGTGTCCAAGCACCCACAGGGCTGGCAGCATCCAGAGGAAAAATGGGTGAATGCATCCCTGCAGGCTTGAATGCAGCTTGACTTGTGGATGGTGCCTTTGCTCTTCCCTCTGTCACATTTTTTTTCCTGTCCTGGCAGCCCAGCACTCAGCTGAGGTGGTGGAACAGACCTCAGAGGGAGCTGCACCACAATGAGATGGCAGCAGGAGGTGGGAAAACTCCCCCTCCTCGGCCCTTCGATTTTTCCCCCTCATCCAGATGGGATCGTCATTTTTTAATCCAGCTATCACTGTAATTTCAGAGCCCAAGACTGCATTTGGGAGCCCAAATTCCCACCTTGGATGCCATCTAGTGCTGAGTGCTGAGAGCAGAGGAAATTCCCAAGGTGCCTGCTGCTTACCAGAGGAAAATCATCTCCACTCCTCTTCCAGGGGCTTGTGCCAGATTTTGTTCCCCAAGACCCCAAGACCCCACTGAAAATCACCTGTGATTTAGGTTGATAAAATTTCTCTGACCACTTCTTTACCTACTTTTTCTTTTTTTTTTTTCCTCTAATATGGAAGAATTTCAGGAATAAGCAACCACATTTGCAGCACAGACTCAGGATGTCAGACACGTTTAAAAGGAAGTATTTTCTGGAGTCATCCAATATCTGTTTGGATGTTTTTAGTTACCTGGAGATGAACCACCAAGCTGAAGGACTGGTGTTTTTCCCATTGCCAGGTTGCAGGGACTGAGGATCCTCAGTCAAACCCCAAAATCCAGGCACTCTAAGGAAGAGGGCAGTGTATTTTTCCCAATTTCAACACTTCCAGTTTGTCCATTTCCCAGTGTTGTTGGATGGGAGGTTTACATGGGATATTAGGAAAAATTTCTTCACCAAAAGCTTTATCAGGTGCTGGAATAGGCCACCCTGGGTAGTGATGGAGTCACCATCCCTGGAGGGATTGAAAGGATGTTTAGATGTGGCGCTTGGGGACATGGTTTGGTGGTGACCTTGGTGGTAATGGGCTAGTAGCTGGACTCAATGACCTCAAAGGGCTCTTCCAACCTAAATCATTCCATAATTTCATAATTTTTCCGTGTGATCTCTACAGAATGGCCACCCCATTGATGAGCACAACACATGCCAGACCATGAAGTCCTTCCACCACCCAGACTCAGTTCCCAAAAGCATCGTGAGGCTCTTTGAGGTGAAAACCCTCCCTCCTCCTCCACAGCCCAGAGCCCAGGAGCACACAGCTCACCTGCTCTGAGTGCTCCGCAGCCCCACGGCTCCCAGGGACCAGCCCAGGTCTGTCTCAGCCAGCCCAGGTCTCACCTCTGCACTGCAATGCAGACATATCCTCAGGGCATGTCTATCCACCTCACTCGGGCTGCTCTGGAGCTGGCAGGGAGCAAGTCAGGTCTGGTTTGGGAGCTGCTGAGTGCCACTGGCTGCAGAGCCAGCCGAATTTGCCTGGGCGCTGTGCCGGCTTGGGGCCGGGGCAGGAGGCTGCACAGAGCTGCTCCTCCATGGCCTCCTGCTCCTCCACGGCTCCCCGTGGCTCCCCAAGAGCTGTGGCACACTCCCACCCATCCCTTGTCCTGCTTTCCTCTGCTGCTGCTGGCATCTTGCCCTCCCAAAGCTGGCAAATCCCTGCCGTGCTGCATCGAGGCCATCGGGAGCATTCCCGTACCTCTGGGGTCCTGCGTGGCTCCTGCCCCACAAGGACTGATCATTCTGGAGAAGCTCAAATGATTCACTTGCAGGCTTGCCTGCTGTTTTAATAACTCAGTTTTTTTTTCATCTGCAGTTTCAAGTGGTGCAATTTTGAGATCAAAGCCCTGCCCTGCTCTAATGGCTCCGTGTAAGCCCGGCCTTCACACGCACAGGAGGCTCTGCCTCCAGGAAAGATGTGAGACTCAGCCTCAGCCAACGTGAACCCATCCACAGAGAAAGCAAAACTGGACTAAAAGTTGCTCTCACTCATCCCCATCCAAAGTTAATTGGCTTTAATGTGGGAAGAACATACCTGCTTGACTGATCTCGGTCAGGCCAGGCCCTGCTGTGTATTTAAGAAAACCCACTGGGTAGTGCTGCCTGTGAAATAGCTGCAGTTCCCCCCGGCCTGAGGAGAGCAGGAGTAGCTGGAGAATGTCCTGAATGGACAAACAGAGGGCAGGACACAAGGCAGGGGGCTGCTCCATCTCCCACCAGCAAGAGGGATGTTTGTGTTGGGCTCCTGGAGCAACACTCAGCTCTGATTTGTTTAAAGATGTTGTGCACACTCCATATCTTTTTCTTCAACATATTACCAACAATTTCATGTGTGCCCTTTCCTCCTGTGCTTCTGTAGGAGAGGAAGATTTTAAATGGGGACATGGCTCTCATAGAACCATGAAATACTTTAAGTTGAACTTCAAGACCATTTACTTCCAACCCCCCTGCAATGAATGGGGCACCTTCCACTCACCCAAGCTGCTCCAAGCCCTGTCCAGCCTGGCCTTGAATACTTCCAGGGATGGGGCATCCACCACCTCTCTGGGCAACCTGTGCCAGTGTTTTACCACCCACGCCATAAAGAGATTTCTTCCTTGTATCGAGTCTGAATCATTCCTCTTTTAATTTGAAAACACTGCTCCTTGTCCTGTCACAACAGGCCTGCTAAAATGTCTTTCCTCTTCAATTTTTGAAGTCCCCATCTAAGATAGAACAGACCTCCCAGGCAGCTGGAGATATTGCCCAACATCATTCAACACATCAGGAACGGCAGAACCTGCACTTGGGCAAACTCTGAAGATTAACCTCAGGTGAACCTGCACAGAAGGGTTGTGAGACTTCATTTTGGCTTAGACCTGCCATAGTAAAGCTTGGCTTAAATTGTTTAGGAATCGTTCTATGAAAAAACGAGGCCAAATCTGTCAGAAATAGGTGCATTTCTGCACAGCAATTCTGGGCAAGAAAACAACAGGGTATGGGCAGAGCCAGTCTCACCAGTCATATTGGAATGTGAACGTGGTCTGTACAGGCCATGGTTGAAATCTCCAGCCTGAGGGCACAGGAGAAGTTCCTCAGGGTGTCTTGGCTGGATCAGAGTCAGCTTCCCCTTAGAACAGGTTCTCCTGAGCATTGCCCTCTCCCTTGGGTGCTGGCTGAGGCCATCTGTGACAGCTCAGGAATCACTCTGAACCAGGGACAAACCAGCCACCCCCAGATCTGAAATGAGCCTAATCTTGCTCTCATAGACTTATTCCATCATTCCTCACTTAAAAAAAAAAGCACTCACTCTTTCTGTTCTCTCACATGAGCCAGCAAGCAGAGGCACCATGCTGAAAGGGGTCTCTTTTCTGTCAGAAGCTGTATTTATTTGTTGTGTTCAGTGCATTTGATGTGTGTGTTGCTGATAAAACACAGGCTGTGGTTTAACAAATCAGTGCAACAGTCCTGATCACAGCCACACTGAGCAAAGGGCTGCTGCATGCTGGAGGTTTCCTTATCTAATCTTTCACACTTCAGCATTTCTTCATGTAAAGCATTGATAATTAAAAATGCAGAAGGGGGACGATGATGAGGAGAGATTAAAGAACTTGAACAAAACAGTTGAAACAGTAACAGCATTACATTACAGGGAACAATTTCTTCTATTAACTGGCTGCTGTGTAACAGTGCTGAGGGATCCCAAGCTATGGCTCAAAATCCCTCTGTGTTAGGTGACAAGAGCTGCTATAAAAAGCAGACAAACTCCCTACAGGATGTAAAAGGCAGCCCAGCAGCTGTTTACATCTCCAATTTTTTTGACACAGATCCTTAATTTCTTCTAAGTTTTTTGCTGAATTCCAAAGGTTGATGAAAAGCTGCCTGAATCAAGATTTGAGGCGCTCTATTCTTCGAGCTACTCTGCATTTTACAAAAAAGGAGATTTACATCAGATGATACATCAGTTAAAAATAACTGGGAAATAGCAAGTAATCATAAGTACATGTCCCACAGGTTTGCATATCTTGAATACTCAAATGACTCTCACTAAGCAATGAGTCTCATTTTTGCCCTTGGAAATATCACACACAATTTCTTCTGTTTTGATGGGGGTTTTGTTTTGGAAAGCTGACTTAACAGATACTGCTCAGTGTTTATGTCAAAGAAGGCAGAACAAAATCCTCTGCTTTGCAGCTGGAGTAGGATGGGATATGAGGTTAGTTCTTGTGGGATTTTTTTCTTAGGATTCTGTGCTGGCTTTGGCTGAGGTAGAGTTAATTTTCTTTGTAGGAGTTAGTATGGAGCTGTGTTTTGGATTGTGCTGAAAACTGTGTTGATAATACAGAGCCTCATCCTTCATAAAAACAGGAAAGCCTTGGACTCCAAATGAAGGATAAGCAGCAAGGAATCCAGACTTTCAGCTATGAGTTCCACTAAAATAAACTCCACAGGCTTTCTTCATTATGGCTCAGGAAGAACCAGGGCTGCCTTAAGAGTAAAAACTGCTCCTATTGCACATGGAGACCCAAGAGCATCCCTGTACAAGAACCCAAACCTGTCTGAAACTGCATAAGCAGCCAAAAATCCCATCTACCATTCCCCACCTGTGTAGCTGCAACCACTTTAGAAAGGAGAAAAAGCAGCAGACACCATTTATTTATCATTTATTGTTGTGAAGACAATTCCTCAACACAAGTACACTCCTGGTAAAGAAATGCTTCCTCCAAACCCTGGTGTAGCTTTGAACCATTCCCATATGTCCCATCACTGGATACTGGGGAGAAGAGCTCAGCATCTCCCTTTTCATGTCCCAGGAAGTTGATTCCAAATGGAACAAGCCCAACATCCTTAGCCATTTCTCCTAGGATGTGCCTTCCAGCTTTTTACCCTCCCCTGGATGCATTCAAAGGCCTTCAGAAGAAGCAGGACAGCTGAAAAAGAAAAAAAAAAAAAGGATATAATCAGACTGGACACTACATAAACTGAGAATAAAGACTCACAACAAATATGGTCAAGTGAACGTAGAACATGAGACAACCAAGATGGAACACACGATGAGGAATTCAACAAATAAAAAAGCCCTCAATGTTAGGATGCATTAATTTGTTCAGCTAATCCCTCTGCTTCTACTTGCCCTAATTCATTTAATGCCTAAACCAGAATTTGAGATGCAGGCAGGGCAAGGAAAAGGCACACCAGAAGAGGTGGAAAGGATCAGAAGCAGCATTTTTTCCACTGCAACCTCTTGTATTTTACAGCTCTACCTCATCAGAGCCCACGATCACACATGGGATAACCTTCAGCAGCCAAGTTTGCAGGTTGTCCTACAAGACATGCTGTCAATCACTGTATCAATCATTGCCCTCTTTGTTTTTCCCATGCTTGTATTCCAAACCAGACTTTCTCAGCAAAGCTGCTGCTCAGTCTCAAGGAGGGTTAAATGGTTTTCCAGCTGATCCTTGGCCACGGTTTCTTTCCACTCCGCTCAAAGCAAGGGCCAAATCCGAGCCTGGCTCTGCGCCCTCTGCTTTCAGTATCACTCGATAAGTTCCTTTTGTCTGGAAAACCCTTCAGATTTATCTCCCACTCCTCCCATGCAGAGATAAGAGCCAAATCCCAAGCACCTTCGCTGAACATGTGCAACTCAGATGGTGGGGGAGCACAGCAGGGCTCCGTTTCCATGTGCAGGCTTCCAAGACCCAACGTCCTCTGTTGTTTCCTACTTGTTACACACCCCAGCCTGGTCCAGATATGTCACTGAGGGACTCAACAAGACCTCATTTTGCACTAATTAAGCTTTGTCACTGTAATTCCTGCACAGCTCTACGTGCTGGTGTAGGGCTCTCAGGGGAAGCCCACAAGATTCCACCTACATCTTCCAGATTTTCCCTCCCGGCCCGGCAAACTTGGCAAAAGCATTCTGATTTCTCCTCAAGTGGGCTGTGAAAAACGAAGATTCTCATCTGAGAGCAGGTCTCCAAAGATTTCTGCACAGGATGCGAGCACGGCTCCCACGGCCACGCCAGCCCCAAGGCTCCCATCCCAGAGGGCATCCTCAGGCTGGAAATATTCCATGGCCTCAGCAGAGCAGGAGGGATTAAACCAGGATGGCTGACTTACAGAAATGATAAAACCAGATTAGGAGATCTAATCTTGAGGCAGCAGGAGCAACTGATGGGAAGGCCAGCTGTGAAAATCGCTTTCATTTACACAAGGCACAAGAATGGGCCAAAAATGCTACTGTAGGATGATATCTGGTATCACATGAGTTGGTTAGAAAATATTTGCAGGATTATTACAATATAGCATTTCTCCAATCAATCAGTAAATTCCTGACACAACATACACTGCAGTCCATGGGAAAAGCCAACTGCATTCAGCAGGCATTGGAAAAAAATGTGGAAAATTATCCTAATGCACAGGCTTGTAGTAGGACAAGAGTAAAATGATATCCCTGCTTATAAAAGCAGCCATAGCAAGACTGTAAAATTAAATTGATGCACAAACACACAATACAGCCTTAGCAAAATATGATATCCCTGACTATCTAGCACTACTGCTGCACACATCTTGTTAGGGTGTCACAAGGCTGCTGCTTAGGAACACAAAATAGAGACCAAAGATTGGCATTTCTCATGGAGGAGGTTTTGGGTTGTTTGTTTTTAACATGGATGGTTAAATTTATGTTTATTTTCCCAATACACTGCTGGGTTAGTAAAGAAAGCATTGGATAGAGGTTGACTCAGAAGTCTGGGAAACAGGGAAGACACCCTTTAATGTGTGTGGTTTGTGGTTAATCTTCTGATTGGTAAAATAAGAGTAACATCCTTTTGGTGACAATACTTTGGCCCTTTGGCCCCAAATTAATTGTGATTTTTCCATGGCAGTAGGACACATGGATTGGAGGGGAATTTCCCTTCGGAATGCTGCAAGATGGTGTTTGCACACACATTTTAGAGGGTTTTGTACACAGTCAGGTTGCTGTGCTGTGAAGCATCCCCCTGCTTTAGCTGATGGATCATCACTGTCCGTGGAAGAGGTCTCACCTCCCTATGGAAGCACAGGAATTCCAGGCTCCATCAACACCAGGGAAAGCCTGGGTGCACAAAATTCCTGTGGAGCAGCCGAGGGACAACAGCTTCTTGGACAATGGCAACTTGTACTAAAGCCTTCAGCAATTATTTCTCATCAGAGCTGCTGGATAATTAAGGCTCCTCTCCAAATGAGTGCGACAGCTCTCCCACGTTCCCCACTGCAGCCAGTGACCCACATAGACAGTGCTGCTGCAGCCTTGGATGAGCCTCCAGCTCACAGGCACACTGAAATGCCCCTCCTGGAAGCAAAATCTGTTTTGTGGCAGCCTTTGAAGACCATTACAGGCATGGCACTTCTCATCCTCAAAGATGATCCTACCAGGATTGATGTGCAATGAGGGGAACGCACACTTTTCTACCAGTCAACAAAAATCTGAATTTCTGAGAGCACATCCCAATACAAAGGCTCTTTTGGCTGATTTTCCATCTCTAGGAAGCTCTGCAATTTATCTCTTGAATAAGAGATAAATAAGTTGGATTTTAGGCTGATGCAACAGAAGGGGAAAATCTCTAATTCTCCCGTAAATAAACTTGCAGATAAATTGAGTCATGCTGTTGCCATGCCATCCTAATTCACAGGGCAAGAATTGCTCTCAGTTCCACCTCTCCTTGCTGTGCACAGGTCTGGGAATATATGAGAGACCATTCAATGAATGTCTGCAACTTACACCCACTCCATCTTCATGCCACTGCAACCTACACTCAGCTAGATTCCACTCCCCGGACACATTTTCTTGATTCATGTTCAAAATCTGAGTGAGTGAGATTTTATATTTGTCCAGACTTTTTCCCCTGCCTTGCTGGCTGCCACATGGCTGGAATACAGATGCACAAAATCTTTGGGAAGGTCCTGCTGAGCCTGTGGTCACAGTGTGAGTCCCTTCCCTCCTGGAAGGTGATCCCTTCTGTCACTGACTGTGGATATCCAAAGTTATTCAGGCTTCTCTCCCAAAAGTATATTCGGGGGGGGGAGGGGGAAAAAGTTCTGCTGTCAGAAATGGATTTTTAATTTGATTTTTAATCAACCATCTTGCTAATGCTACTGTGGTTTCCCACATCTTCTACCAAAATTCATTCATTCCCGCGATGGAACCTAAAATGCTTTTCTTAAAACCTGTAAGATATTCTTATGCACAGAATCTTTCAATCTTTTTTTCCCCAGTAGTAGATTTATTAAAAATACTTAATCTCAACTGGACCAGTTTCTCAAGAACTTACCCCAGTGGTTTCTGAAGGAAGAGGAAGCCTCCATAAAATATCAGAGACAGAATTTCACAGCCATAAGAGCAAGGGAAGCATCAAATCTAGGGACATAATCACACTGAGTTCCTGATGATCCTTATAATGTGGGAGATTATTTAAAGTCATACATCTTCCAGATTTTTTTTTCAATTTAATAATATTTGAAAGAAGCCACTCAAGCCTCTCCAACCAAGATTTCTGATGCAAGAGCTCCCCACCGCAGACCAAAAATAGCAGAATTATGAGCGCTAAAAGTGTCTAGCAAGGCTTTTTATTTTAATTCATATTTGAGAAAGGTTTCTAGCAGCTGGGGAAAGTAAGAGCTGTATTCATAAAACCCTTGGCCATTTGCCACACAAATGGTGCTTTTATTGAGCGGGGGGCAGTTGTGGGGGGGAAGGGGGAATGTGCCTATTCCGCATCAGGAATGTGTTTCTCCGATTCATAAATCCTCCTCCTCTCCCCCAGCTGACTAAAGGAAACCTTTCTCAGTTTGCCACTGTGATGAGAGAGGGCGAGAGCGATTCCCTGAGAGTGCCAGGGCCAGGGAGAGAGAGGCATTTCAGTTAAAACAGCACAGTTATTAAAAACACACACACAAACAGGACTATGTGCTACAGCCCGGCCCAGGGACAACAGCGGGGACAAATCTGTCAAAGGTACAGCCAACCCATCATGCTCACAGCCTGCCACCGAGTGTAATGCCCTGCCATTAATACAGACATTTTTCAGAACAGGTCTGAGAGTTTCCAGCCTAAAATGCGCTCTCAGACACAGGCGGGGAGGAGGAATGAGTTACGAGGATGGGGAACTGAAACATAGACAGATTGAGGGTTAAATAAAAATAATATAATACCTAGGGTTACTTAAAAAATGGTGATTGAAGGTGATATGTTGACACAACTGGAAATGGGAACTAGAACTCTTGATTTCCCCCAGGTAAGGCTTTGTCCTGAACTGCAGGAACCACAGGGCACTAAAGATGCTCCTAAGATGCAGAAGAATGTCAACTCCATGGATTGTTCTGGGCTTAGTGGCTTCACAGCTCAGCCCTGTTAAAAGTGGAGCAGCTTGGGTTAATGAGAGAGGTCTAACTTTTGGCAGATTCCCAGGTGGGGAGCTTGAAAGCAAAAATAAAATAAAAGCCACTTTAACATTAGGGCTTGTCAGCAGCCAAGTGGAAGGTTTGGATGGGGCTTTTTTGACTTTAGCACAGCTCCATTTCTCCTACTTTGGGCACTCCAACCCTTAACTGCATGTAACCCTTGACAGCTTGCCCAGCATCCCACAGGGGCTGAACCCAAATTCTGAGGTCCTGGCTGAGATATAAACCAGGCACTGGACGTGCAGGGACTGAGCTCACAGCATCCCTCCACCCCAGGCAGGAACATCTGCACTCCATGGCCCTATCCAAATAACAGATTCTGACACTTCAGTAAGCCTCACTTCAAGTATTTCTTCATTTCTTGCCATCTGTGTGTGGTTTAATTTTAGCCCTGTTCTTGTCCTGGCCATTGTGGATGTGGAGAACATGCTGTTCCTCCCTGTTTGATACAGAAAGGTCTTCAGACAGGGCAAGGAAATAGTGCCCTGAGGCTGCAAGGTCACAGATCTTTAAACAACATTTCATATCAAGGTCAAAAGGGGCTGGATCTACTGCACAGGCCTAAACCCTTCCTCAGTCTGTCCCTGGAATGAATGCTCATGGGTGCAAAGCGAAGGGTGAGGATAAACTTCAAACTCCTCCTCAGCAGCAAGTGCTTTCCCAGCGGAGCTGGGGTTATCTCACAGATTATGCCCTATAAGAAAACATATTTGGCAAGCCACAGGAAAAAAATGCATCTTCAAGCAGCTCACAGGTTTGCTGATTTTGCCTTCACCCTGCTACAAGTTATCTTCCAGGATTTGCTGCTGAGGCTACAGAGTTCTGTAGGAACTGTACTGACCACAACTTGTAAATAAAAAAGGAGGGTAAAACAGCATGAAAATAAAAAAAATGCACCTTGACCTTTCCATATCACTCACCTCACACCCATATTGGGCTTTGTATTTCTGGACAAAGCCTAAAAGATTGATTCCATGATTGCACAAAAGGGAGTAGTGCATAGAGAATCGTAGAATTGTTAAGGTTAGAAAAGGATCATAGAGCCCAACCACAACTATCTGCTTTAAAAATAACCCCCAAGCAAACCATCACACTAATCACAGAGCATATAAAAAGATAGCAGGAATTCATTACTGCTACGTTCTAATGGGTTGAGGAATCCAATTACTCATTTGTGCCCTTAATAAAAATCTTATCCAGAAGTCTCATTCTCATGTAGGAGTAATCCTCTCAGAAATATTGTCCTTCTCTTGCTCCTGCTTAGAGTGCTGTGCACCCAGTGCCTGCACAGGCAGGCAGTCTCTCCCCAGCAGCCTCCTCATGAAATGGGTGTTTATCATGTGCATGCTTAAAATGTTCTGTTTTCAATGCAAGAAATACCACCCTCCTTACTCATACAGAGTTTTCAGCTCACATCCCCACCACAGCACCACGTATTGCCACACAGATTTTCACCCAATACCAACAAGAGGCCACAACAGGTTCTGGACCCACAGCCATTACATTTTTTAAATAATGCTGCATGTTGTTCCATTAGATTACACTCACAAGATTGTATTTGAATAACCAATAATTTTAATAACCCTCAGAAAAGTTAATTTCCAACACTGCAGCACAAATGGTTCAACATCTGCTCTTGGCTGCTACACGGGGTTTGATAAATGACATCACTTACATAATATAAATGGGGATTGCTTGGTTACAAATCTGATGTGCATAAGCTGCCTCTGATGCATGCAGTTTCTCCAGCATTCAAAAAAACCCATTTCATGTCTCACAGTTTACCCACTGCTGCATTATCTCATTAACTATCTCCTCCCAAAACAGACTGGGAATGCAAATCCTACCGAAAATCCACAGATTCAGGGCATTTACAAGGGTTGGATAGCATGCCCCAGAAATTGAGCTTTTGTATTAACAGATGCACAGCATCCCTGGCATTTTTTTTGATCATATTGAACTGGAAAAGTACAGTACCTGAACGTAGTGACAGGGACAGGGTGGACACAACTGAGGATGTTCAGCTACAAACCCTCCTGCAGGTTCATGATGGTGACTGAAGCCAAGAGTTGCAACAGGCAGCACCCAGCTGTTCCTTGGTGCCCTCCCAGCCCTTTGGCATGCTGCTGCTTGGCCCTGCATTTCCAAAAAGATTCCCTTTGAATATCCAGTGAAAGCAGTTTGATGCCTGAGAGGAGCACCAGCAAAACGTGAGCATGAGCCAAAGCCTCTGTGGGAGCTGCAAGGGACTTGTGTTCTGCCCAGGAGTCCTGCATCCCACATAAGGGTGCAAAAAATTCCACGTTTTAGCACTCAGACCTAATTTCTTCTGGACCTCCAGCCCTGGCAGCACACCAGGGAGAGGGGAGGGCCAGGTATTCCATGGCAGCTTTCCCTGTGCCATCACACAGTCCCTGTCTGTGAGGAGGGTGGACATGCAGCCAGATGGGATAGAGGGGCTCCTGGCTGGCACTGGGGTGTAACAAGAGGCACAGGCAGCAAAGCAAGAGAGAACAAGCCCTGGCAGGATGTATTTAATATGCCTAAACCCAGAAAACCCGACTGCTAACTCGCAGTGTCTGAAAAAACAAGAGAGAACCAGCCACAAAGGAACCAGAGGCATGTGAGATGCCCTCCCCTAAAGAGAGACATATATCCTGCTGCTCAGACGAGGGATTTCTCAATGAACAAGGAAAAAGAAAACAGAAAAAGAAGAAATTCTTGTAGATTGCAAACACCCAGCCTCCAGCTGGACTGAACACCATACAGTCTACATTTGATTTGTGTTTTAAATGAGCTGCAACGCTACTACACAAAACAGATCATTCAGAGATGAATGTAAGCAGGGAGAAGAGATTTCTACCCTGCTTCACAGTCAAATACCATTTTGTGTGATCTGCACCAAAAATAAAAATGCCACTTTGCCAGACACTGGAGTCTCCATCTCCTAGCAACACGCCCCACCCAGCCTTTTCCTTGAGACCCTTCAGCTCCTGCCTGCCAGCACAGCTCCCTTCCCCCGTGTCTGCAAATGCCCTACCCATGATACACACACACACATGTACATTCTTAAAAGCCAGAGGGAAATTAAACCTTCTCAAGCCTGAGCCCTGGCACTGCTTTCCAGGAGCATCCCAGGCTCTGCTCTCAGCTGTCACCGACAGTGAAGAGGGTGGAAGGCACTGACCCACCTGGGGACATCCTTGCTACCAAGAAAAGGCCTTTCTGTGAGTCTCCTGCAAACCTTAAGCGCCCAAAAGATATCCTGTAGGTTAAAATCCTGATTAATATTAATTTGACATTTCGAGCAGACGGCTTCTGTGTGTCAACAGGCAGAGGGAACACTCACGACATCAGCTTGCTCTGAGATTTAGTGACCAGCTTTCAGGAAACAAGGACAGCAGGACAGTGCATCTCCATGCAGCAGCTCTTGTTAAACATATTAATTTAACCATTAAACAAACACCACTCGAGTTCACACCTCTTTGGGTGCTGTTTCATTCAGGCAGAGCCAGGGCTTGCCAGGACTGGAAGGGGAGATCAAACAAACCCCAAAGACAGAGCAGAGCTGCCCAAAGCTTGCAGGGTAAAGGCTTGCATGGGCTGACAACTTTGCAGCTTCATGAAGAAGGCAGAGCTTTCTCAGGCATTCCAGGAGATTGTAGCTTTGCTATCTTATCCAAAGTTTACTGTTTGTAAACGCTGTTTCTCTTATGCCTTCACGTACATCAATTGTTCTGGTTGAACAGAGATGGTTTCATTGTACTACAAGCGGTTTTGTGTTACAGCAACCTTCCTGTTCTACCCTCAGCTTGTTATTTTAGTTATTTATGTTATTGGATTTCTTGAATTAAGTTGCTGTTTCATTATTTATGATAGCACAGTTGCAGAGGCTGGTCATTATTTTATCTGGGACCTTGTGTTTACACACACTGTTCCAGCTTCCCAAACAGCTCTTTATTGCCTTGGAGCACAGATTGCGTTTGTGACTGCCTTCTGCCACTTCGTGCAGCTGAATGAGAAACAAAGAGCCACAAATTAACACAATTAAAAGGTGGCAGGACCACTTTCCAGATATGCTGGGTGCCGATTTTGGTGTTCAATCACGCTACTTTTTTGGGGGATGAGCATCCATTCGTTTTTTTTTTTTAAATGTAAATAATTCCTGTGGTCCAGACAAAGTTCGTGTTCTAAGCAGGAGATGAGGGAGAACATCCTGCTTTCACTATTAAATCTTTTGGAATTCTGGCTGAAACTGTCCTTTGAGTGCCTTGTCTCCCAGCCCGAGGCACAGCTGGGTCTCAGAGGGTGCATTTGGAGCCCTGCCCCTCACACCCAGCATCCCTCCTGTGGGGATTTGCTCTTTGGGCCAAAAGCAGCTCCCCTGGCTGGTGAACAGTGTCACCAAAAAGAGGGATCAACCCAAGGAAGCAGCATCAAAACCAGGGCAAACCTCAAGGACAGTGCCATCCTCTGATGGGCGCGTCCCTGGGCAGGTGTGACATCCCTCACAGGCAGAGAAGGTGCACCTCAAGGACACTGTGACCCTCGGGTGGGTGTCACACCAAGGAGGGCGCCACCAGCACCTCTCTGACGTGTGCCACACCAAGCCAGGCACACCACAAGGAGGGTGCCCCAAAAGGAGGGTGCGCTCTAAGGGCCGTGTCCCCACATCAGGCAGGTGTACTCCCAGGGAGAGAGGAGCGTAAGGGTGGCACCACCCCAAGGAGGGTGTCACTGCACACAGGGAGAGTGTACCCCGAGGACAGTGCCACCAAAGGAGGCTGTCACCCCCAGGCAGGTGCATGGCAATTGAAGGTGTACACGGAGGACACTGCCACCGGAGGACGATGTCCCTTGTGGCAGATGCTGCTCCGAAGGGGTGTCACCCCCGGCAGGTGCATGGCAATACAGAATGCACCCTTTGAACAGTGTCACTCAGGGAGGGTGTCACCCCCCTGCAGGTGCCTCTCTAAAAGGATGTCACCCCTGGCAGGTGTGTGGCAACAGAGAATGTACCCTCCAACAGTGTCACCTGGGGAGGATGTCACCCTCCGCAGATGCAAGGCAATAGAGAAGGTACCCTGAGCACAGTGTCACCCTGGCAGGTGTATGGCCATAGAGAATGCATCCTCTGAACAGTGTCACCCGGGGAGGGTGTCACCCCCGGCAGGTGTCTCTCTAAAAGGACATTCCCCCTGGTAGATGCGTGTCAATAGAGAATGTACCCTCCAACAGGGTCACCCGGGGAGGGTGTTACACCCCGGCAGGTGTCTCTCTGAAAGGATGTCACCCCCGGCAGGTGCGGGGCATT
>VYXF01002805.1:1234144-1339146 GCA_013397295.1 Polioptila caerulea | reverse complement strand
GGGGTGAGCCAGCTGCGCCTTCACCGGGGGAAGGGGAGGCTCCAGAGCCGCCTTAGAGCACCTTCCAGTGCCTAAAGGGGCTGCGAGAGCGCTGGAGAGGGACTTGGGGCAGGGCGTGGAGTGGTGGGGCGAGAGGGAATGGCTTCGTGCTGGTAGGGGGCAGGGTTAGGTGGAATACTGGGGAGAAATTGTTCCCTGTGAGGGTGGGGAGGCCCTGGCACAGGGTGCCCAAAGAAGCTGTGGCTGCTCCTGGGTCTCTGGAAGTGCTCAAAGCCAGGTTGGACGGGGCTTGGAGCAACCTGGGACAGTGGGAGGTGTCCCTGCCCATGGCCGGGGGGGGGATAAGATGATCTTGAAGGTCTCTTCCATCCCAGACCATTCCAGGATTGCAGGATGGGGGGATTGTGTCAGGCTGGAGCTCCACACAGGGATTCCTTGGCCAGTCATGCCAGAGCAGCCAACTCACATCCTGAAAGCTTTGCTTTAGCTGGCTGTGAGATTTGCAAATATTTGTATTTCTCTTTCCTGTGAATTCTGCCGTTACGTGCAAATTCCATTTTTTAAACAAGATACTAAAAAAAAACAGAAAACCAACAAAATTCAGTGTCTAAACTGTGTTTCCCAGCAAGGGAAGTGAGTTTAGCTCGAGCTGGGAAAGCAGCTGTCCCACTCAGTGTCCCCCCACCCCACTGAGATGTGGCCGGGCAAAGGGGTGCTGTGCCTGCCCTCAGTGCCTGGAGTTTAAAATAAACCCAAATTGACAGCAGATGAAAGAAACCACCACAGCCACTGCAGCTAAGTCCACCTGTGGCCATTAATCACGCCCCTAAAAATATATTGCTGTGTTTAATCCCAAACCACAAATTTACTGTCTAAAGAATTATCAGGATAAATATTTCTAACAGTGAGGACCATTTAAATCACTCGTGTGTACTAGCAGACCTCAAAACTGCTCCAAAGGCAGGTTTTTTCCTTGCAGGCCAATTTAAACCTGCCAACAATAGCCTTTTTTTTCCTTAACTGGCACAAATACCCCCTGTGCCACATATGACCTGAGTTTGGTAAGAACTGACATTTTCCAAAGAAATATTTCAAATAACATAAAAGAGATTTCCTAGCTCAAAATCCTTTATAAGTGAGTAGTAACCTCTATATGGTTTTTTTTCCCCTTAATATTTTGCCTGCAACTGACAGGTGAAGCTTGTTCTTGAGACTGGGAACTGAAATGAAGAAATGGAATCTCCCATTTATATGGAATGGCAGCATTTTAATCAAATGAGCTTTAGAAAAACTTGTATTCACATGATAAAAGTAGAGGGTTTTGTTGATTGATTCAAGCATTGTGTGTTGGGTATAATAATTGCTTTTTCAGGGAGAAGTCAGGTGCCATCAGTGACATTTCTTGTTGCTGATGTGTTTTCTTCAAATTCTGCCTTGCACAAAGTTTTGGTTTTGGCACTTTTTCCTGCCTTATTTGTCAAAGTTAAGAAATCATAATTTACAGTTTCTCAAAGTTATTGTTATTAAGGAAATAAGAAATGGCAATGAAAGGGAGGATTTAGTGCCATGGAGTACAAACCAGAGCTTGAACTCATGGCTGGAGCTGAGTAGTCATTTTGAGCCATCAGAAGGCAGGGACATGACAGAAAAAGTCCCTGGCTGGCTGGGTCATCAGGGAACTGATCCTCCTAATAACTGGCTGAGCACTGCAAGGAACTGTTTTGTTTTAAAGCCATTCAGTTCCTTGATCTCATTTACAGAAAGTCCACGCAGGGCACGGAGGGGAGGTTGGCAGATGAGGGCAGGATTTTGGTGATGATGCTGAAATTCCGTCTGGAAATGGTGATGGGGACACAGCACCTGTGTAGAAGAGAGGAAGGTGGCAGGAGCTGATGTGGTGGATGCACAGGAGGTGTCATGTCCAGACTTGAAGTTACCACACAGCACTGTCACCAAATGGAGTTGTTTTCCCTGTCCTCCAGGCCAAAGATTAGAATGAGATTTGCAGAAACAGGACTGTGGAGAAGATCTTGGGTTTGGAGTTCAGCAAAGCCTTGGAGGATGGAGGTGGCATCTCCTTCCCTGGGGGTTGGTAAGAACAGATGAGACAAATTGTGTTTGCTGTGGGCAGGTCCCACCCTGTGGGTCCTCAAAAGCTGTCCTGTGACCACAGCCCTCACACAGTGAGGTTCACAGTGGCTGCAGCCTGGGGAGCTTCAGTCAAAATCCAGCAGGGTAACCCAGAGGTTTTTTTCCATGTGATGCCACCCACAGCATCCCTGGGGGCCTTGGTGGCTTCTTTCCCTCGCTTGTTTGCCACAAAAGTGACGGATTTGTGGTCCCTCAAGGGCTGGCAGTGCTTGGGTTGTGTTTGTGTCACCTCCATGGGCTCCAGTGGGGATCAGATCCCATTTTTCCCAGGCCCTGTGGCGTTGCTGCTGGAAGACAAACTTTGTGACAGAGGGAAGATAAACTGAAGGGGGCTGAGCAGATGAAGGACAGGGAAAAGCTGATACAACACCCAAGCAAGTGGCACTGGGGCAGAATTAATACAGCACTGCTAAATATATGCTTTGGATGGATTTCATTTTTAACTTTGGGCTGAGATAAGGGCCAGCAGAGCTGATAGGGAAGGAGTTTCCTCACCCCTCCACCAGCTTCCACATTGCCCTGAAGCATCTGCAAAAAATGTTAAATGCTTGTGCTGCCTGAGCTGGTAGGATAAAGAAAGTGATGTAAAAACCCATGCTGTCAAGGGATTTTAATTATTTTCTGTGCTCATGATGCTATAATCACTGTTTCTCCTCTTTTTTTTTTTTTTTCTTTTTATAAAAATGGGTAAATATCAAGAATCTCCTTCCCACTTTTTAAATCTGGGGAGGCAGTGAGAGGGAAGGTGTCCTCATCACCAGCCAAGGCCACCACAGCCCACCCTTGGGGTGAGGATCCCCTTCCATGCCTGTGGGACACCTGGGGGCTGCCCCTCACTTCTGGGATGATCCTGGGGTTCAGAGACAGTGACTCTGGGAGCAGAGGGAGGGTTGTCCTTGCTGCCCAAATTCCTGCAGCTCCAGAGTGCCCTCGAAGGCTTAAAAGTCTCCCACCACATAGGAAATTGTGTTCCCTCTTTGTCTCTCTCTCACTGAGTTCAAGGAGGCTTAACAAGTCACTGGGGACAGAAACAATAATATCTCTGTATCTAATGCTTACTGTAAGCAAAAGATGGATTACAAAATAGGCTGTTTATTTTTAATTATTAATGTGTTTGTGCTAGCAAACCTTTGCAGTGTTACACATTGTTTGTCACGGATGGGAAAGGGGATGAACTATTTGGCAATAGTATTAAAAACAGTAATTATTCATTCTGGGCATGGCCTTTTTTTTTTTTTTTTTTTTTTTTCCCTAGCGTATAATAAAAATTTTTCAAAGTATATGTTGAGGCAAGGCCAGAAAGCGTTGTCCTGAAACAAAGGGTGGCAGGAATCAGGGTTTTCCTCCTAGTTCAGTGAAAAAACTTTGCTTTCCCTCCCTGCAGCACTGCCCTGCTCTCCTCTCCCCAAGGATTCACCAGGGAAAATGCCTCCCTGGACTATTTACAGCACTCTCCTTTTGCACTGCACCAGAGGAATTATCTGCCTCCTCCAGCCCTCAGCTAATCCCTAAATTGCATCTCTGCTGCAAAGCTGAGTTTATTTTCATTCCATCATCTAGTAGTTTTAAGTATTACGAGGAATAAAATGGACATGCAAAGTGGTGCTTTAATTTTCAAGGGCAGTAAAGTGTTTTATTTTTAGGATGCTCTTATTGAGGAAAGAATCTCTGGCAGGTCTTATCTGGTGGCTAATAATAGTGACCTGGTGTGCCCTGAGTGCTGCTGCCCTGCCCTTCTCACGCCTCCTGCTTCCCCCGGGTGCTTCTGATCAGCTCATTAGGGCTGCCAAAATTACAGGCTCTAATAATGTAATAACAAGGTTTGCTCACAATAATTAACTCCTTGTGCCGCGTGTTGTTACTGCAAGGGTGACGTCGCTAATTAGGGAGCACAAATATTTACTGTGGGCAGGTTTTTCTGTGCAGGCTTTAGGAAACCACCTGTGTGTCACCCTGTTGGGTATCACATTAGAAAATACTGAGAAGGGGCAGTTGGTTCTGAGAACCCTTTTTGGGTGTAACACCCTGTTTTCAAGCTCTTTCTGTTCTCAACTTCAATATAAATCTTGCTTCCTGGGAGCTTTTTATTTTTTTGTGTGGTTTGTTTATTGATAACAAATGGATCCCAGGCTGAATTTGTTTCACATCATTAAGTACAATTCCTCCAGTGACAGTGGGGCTGCTCCTCCCAGTTTGTGGTTATGGTTTTTCCCTGAGCACAGGAGATAAACATCAGCATCTCAATGCACCAAGTGCATTTTTAAAAAAAACCCATATTGAAGTTTGCATCTTTCCTAAAAGCAGAGTTTGCTCCTGCTGTCCAGCAGTGCTCCTGCAGCTTGTCATCAAAGCAAGAAGCACGCTGGAGGAAGTATAAATAGAAATTCATTTTAGTAATGCAAATCCCGCAGTCCTATTTTGGGCAGGGAAAATCCCCATACCATTTTTTAGAAAAAGAAGTGTGATGGTCTAGTTTTAAGACTGGATTTATGAGGGATTTTGTCTGCCAGTGTGTTATGGTAGAGATTCTCCTCTGCCATTTAAATATATCTGTTTCTGATTAATCTAGCTTTTACATGCTATAAATCCTTGCAAATTAGCTTGGGGTATGACCTCCTCCAGCAACTCACTCTGTTTTATTTAGTGGAGTGTTTTTGGCAGATAAGTCCCCTCTCTTCTGCCTTCTGTGACTCCACTGGGGAAAACAGTGAAGAGACAAAAACTTTAAAATATTTCAAACCCTCATCTTCTGCTTTTTTCCCTTCAGAAGTGGCTTTTTGCTTACAGTGCCCTAAACTGCCTGTGTGAACCCTGCTGCACTGTTTAGTGACTTTTAAATGCTCTCTCTCTCTCTCTCTCTAATAGTTGGTGAACACCAGCTGACAGGGCACAAAGTAGCAGTGAAAATACTGAACAGGCAGAAAATCCGCAGCCTGGATGTGGTGGGCAAGATCAAACGAGAAATTCAAAACCTGAAACTCTTCCGGCACCCTCACATTATCAAACTGTGAGTACCCTCCCTGCCACGTGTTCAGCTGCTCCTCTGTGCACAGAGACCTCTCACGCACACTTAGCTGGGTTTCAGGAGATGGATTAGAGCAGTAAAAAACGTGTTTGGTCAATTTTTTTTTTGTGTTAGATGATCCACTGGCGCGGGTTTTCCAGAGAAGCTGTGCTTTCCCATCCCTGGAAGTGTTCAAGGCAAGGTTGGATGGGTCTTCAAACAACCTGTGATAGTGGAAGGTGTCCCTGCCCATGGCAGGGGGTGGAATTGGATGGGCTTTAATGTCCCTTCCACCCCAAACCATTCTGTGATTCCATGAATTGCAGCGTGGTCAGGCAGGCCCTGAGAGTGAAACCTTGGCCTCCAGTCAATAGGATTTATGTTTTAATGGACTGATTATCCAGAGCTTAAAAGAACATTTTTTTTTTTTCAAAATTTATTATTCAGACATAACTTTTGAAGGTCCCCACTTTGATGAACCTGAGTTGGGGTCGTAAATCAGCACCTGCACTGCAGCCTGTGGGATTCCTGCTCAATCCCCAGTTTGTGCAGCCAGCCCACATTAATGAGGCACTCGATAATATCTTTGGCATTCCTATAAAAGAAACCTGTTGAATGGTAACTGCAAGGGTAAGTTGACATTTAGGTCAGCCTTAAAACTGGCATGAGATATAGCAAATACCTGGGACTTAGAGGCAAGGGAAAACAAATTCTCTCTACAGTTAAATAACTAACCATGCAGCAACTGTTGACTTTAGAGTAACTTCACAGTCCCATGGATTTATTGGAGAACAGATTGGTATTATTTCATGAAAAAAAAGCGCCAGCAAGACTCCTCAGCTGTGTGCCCAGCATCCTGCAAGTCAAATCCTGTTCACACATTTGTTAAAGCAATAAAAATTTAATCCAGTTTGACTATATCTGTGTCCTGTGATACATGTTGCATTCATGAAATACAGTGATAAAGATGTGAGGAGACTGGGGCACACAAACCTCTTTCAATAAGTTTTAAAATGTATATAAAAGAAATATTGGGGCAGTTAACACTAACTTTGATGTCTGGGTCCAAAGCTCTTCAGAAAAATGAGGTTGATGCTATTGATCTTTATGGGAGTATCCCACATTCCCTTGCCAGCCTCTGAAAATTACTGAAATCTCTTTGTTTCCAATTACACCCCTGTAAGAATTCATGAAATTAATCTGGGGGAAAAAAAAAAAAAAAGCAAACAACAACAAAACAATGAATCTGAAATAAAAGAGAGGGAGGTCTCAGCTGCTGCTGCTGTGAATTCCTGGGGCTGAATTGAGCTCAGCTGATCACTGGCAATTTATTCCAGCTGGGACACTGAAATGACTTTACAGCACTCAGGGATCATTTTGGAGGAAAATGGAGAATAAATCTGCAAGTTGAAGGTGATACTCTTGAGGGTTTTCCCCATTCTAGAGAGATTTAATATTTGAAAAATAACTTTAGGGGGTCTCCTTTTTGTTTCTGTACCTGTCCAGAGGAAGCCCCCTCGAGTGCCTAGAGCTCTTTATCTTTTTTTTGCTTGATATGAGGGAAACCAGATGGATCCTCTCCTTGCCCCCAGCTAACCACAACTTCATTGCTAAAGCTGTTGTTGTAGCTCTTACCCAAAATGGAAATTTGAAAGTCAGGGCAGTCCTAAATGTGATAAGATTGCCTGGCAGATATTTCAGAGGATTATTTAAAGGGCTGAAGGAAGATCACAGGTCTGGAAAAGAGGTCCTTTCACAGACAAGTGAAAGATTGTACTGGAAACAAGAGATGGGTTTTCAGAAGTGGAAATGCAAGATCCAAACGAATTCTTATTTCAAGTGTTGATGTGGAATTAATAATCTGTTTAAAAGCCTTTCCCTGTTCTAAATTATGTATTTTTTTTTTCTAAATCTGCTTGTGTTTTTGAAGGTACCAGGTCATCAGCACCCCAACAGACTTCTTCATGGTCATGGAATACGTGTCAGGCGGGGAATTGTTTGATTACATCTGTAAGCACGGACGTGTAAGTGCCAGTCCCCAGTCAGCCCAGACACTTTGTGTGGGAAGAGGATGGTGTTCAGGAGCAAAATGATTGCTCAAGGGAGCACAGTTAAGGTTAAGGCCCAAAATAGAAGTTGCTTCACAGCAGCCCCATCCAGGGTGTCTCATACTGGCTCGCACGAAACTCGTGTGTGATTTTTTGCAGCGTTCTCTGTTGTATTTTTGATCCTCAAACCAAAATATCCAAGATAACGTGTTGCTTAGGGCAAATATCTGGAAAACTGGCTTATTTTTGTGATTTTTAGCTATGGGTTGCCTGTCCAAACCCCCACGGATCAGCAGCAAATTTATGGCATGGGAAGACCACTTGGTGTGGTCTCTGCCGCAGTCATTCACCTCTCCCAACCCTCCACTAGGTTCCACATCAGGCTCTTTGAAGACTTTTCAAGCATGTGGCTTATCTGAACAACATTTCCAAATGCCAGCAGTCCCCCTGGGTATAAATCACCTGAGGTGAGGGTTGAGCCTGTGAAATGTGCGATTTTGGTTCCAAGGAAAATCGCTGGAGTCTGCCCTGTGGAGCAGCAGGGAGGTAAAAAAGGGCCAAAGTGGACATCCAGAATAAGGGTTCAGGTGAAGGATCAGCCCATCACATGTTTCCTCTCTGTGCTACCAAATCAATACATTTACAGCAAATTGGGTTAGATTAGTGCAGTGGTCAATGGAGTTGACTTAATTTTCTTTTCTATGAACAGTTCTGATTTCTCATTTTACCCATCTAGATATTTTCAGTGACTGATTTGGACCTTTTCTGAACTTCTGCATTCATAAACTCAGTTTTTCATGAGTAGAGTCTGTTGGAATTCATCAGTAAAAATGATTGGAAATATAGTTTCTCTGATATAGCTCATACAACTTTATAGCTCTACAGGTAATTAAAATCATCGTGGTATTCCAGCTTCACCTGTTGCTTCCAGAAGAAGCCCATGAGGAGCTGCTCCCAGCAACATCCTCTGTGGTGTTTTGTCCAGCCTGGGTCTGTACCAGTCCCATTGAGACAGCAGGCCATTGTCTGATAGGTGCCACATTTAAATTCTTGTTGACATCTCAGCTAAATTGAGGTCTCACCTTTCATCTCTGGGCTGTATCGTGTTCAAACACTGGCACATTGTAAAAAAGCGAGGGTGAGAAATCTGCTTTATTTGCTGCTTCTGGTCACAGGCACGCTGGGATTTTCTCTCTGCACCCTGCAGAAAGGTTTGGCTCCTTGCTAAGGCAAACCTTCCCCTGCCAGCTCTGCCTGCACACCAACCCCCGGCGCTGTTCCCTCTGCTCTTCCCGCAGGTCGAGGAGGCAGAAGCTCGACGCCTTTTCCAGCAGATCCTGTCTGCAGTGGATTACTGCCACAGGCACATGGTTGTGCACAGGGACCTGAAGCCAGAGAACGTGCTGCTGGATGCACACATGAATGCCAAGATAGCTGATTTTGGTAGGTGGCCCCAGCAGCATTCCAGAGGCGCAGCCAGCGCCGCCGGAGCGTGGCCGAGGAGCAGCCGGACAAAACCCAGAGCCTGCTGCTCCACCTGGAAATGCTGCCCCTATAAACACTGCCCTTCCTGCAGCAGCAGGGATTACTTGGTGCAGGCTGCTGCTGCACGGGCACTGAGAATGGAGCAGCAAAGTAATTTGTAAATCTCTGCTGCGTTTTAGCGTAATCGCCTGACGTAAAACGTACCTAATTTTTGTTTGAGGCAGCCTTGGTGCAGCTAATTCAGGGTGAGCTGGCTGTGTGTGTTTATTTTCGTGCATGTTCTCCCTCTGTTTGGCCATGTGCTCTTGGCCTCAGTTCATTTTACAACGAGCAGTAACAGGAGTCACTAAGTGGCATTAGGGATTGAAATCCATTCAAGTACCCGGGCTACCAGCTCTGTCCTGGTGAGTCCTTTCTAGCAATGTAAATCCTTCTGAAGATTTACTCATTTCACAGCCCCACCCAACTGCCTGATGAACTAAGTGCTCTGGGATGAATTAGGTCTCCTCCGTGCTCTGGGATTTGCAACTAAGAGGAGCAAAATTAGCCTGGAGTGAATATTTCTTGGTTGGATGTGAAAAAGAAACAACCCAACCCAACAACAAAAATAACAAATAATAACAAAAGCAATAATTTTCAAATCAGTTCAGAGAAGTCTATCTAAATTATATCAGCATTTCCTTTCCAGATATTCCACTCCACTTCCCTGCCTTTCCTCTGTGTGACACGGAGTCCAGCATGTCTGGACCTTCAGATCAAACATCAATGTATAATAAGAATTTTGGTTTTAGGACTGTCCAACATGATGTCAGATGGTGAATTTCTACGCACCAGCTGTGGTTCCCCAAATTATGCAGCTCCTGAAGTCATCTCTGGAAGGTGAGACATTCCATTTCTCATCAGTCTATGTGAGCACATGGAGTTTAAATTTGTTCTTGGTATTAGAAGCAGCTTTTCACATCTAGTAAAAGCAGCTGATCCTTCCAGCCTGGGTTTTATGTTTGGGTGAATCTGTTGGCAAAGATCTGAAGGTTTTCTTGGTTATTTTACTTCTCAATAGCTGTAATAACAAACCATGTTTTGCTACAGGTGTTTACTTTGGAGGAATTGTTAATACCAGATGTTGACTGTTTATATTGCTAATTAAAGAGGGTGTAAATGACTCTTTGGATGCAAATACTGAGGTTCCAGGTGAAAAGGCTTTTCCAGGCCATCCCCTCCTCTCCTGCCCACCTGTAATATAAAACACAGTGTTAATGAGGAAAACCATTCATGAACAAAAGAACCAGGAGGATCTTTAATCACTTCCCAAGGCTTGTAATGAAAACACTTGTCTTCTGGTTCCTTAAGCTTGGGGTTTTGGCTATGGCAGTAGGGTCAACCTTCAGAGCTTTGTTTTGAACTGATTCATTGAATTGACAAACCTCCTCCGTGGTTGCATCTCTCAGCATGAAACATCTGTACAGCACATGGAGTGTTGAACACACCCCACGAAGTTGAATTGGACTTCCATGTGTTCATGCTGAAGTGTTGCCTCCTGTATTTTGTTGTCAGGAACAGAAAATACTTACAATGTATTGTATATATGTATAGGGAAATACATTTTTCCCTAATTCTCTCTATAATATCTTAGCACAGATTGCAAATACAGATTTTCAAATTTTCAGTCCTCTGAATGGTCCTTCAAACTGCCCATCTCATTATCTGCACCTTTTTTTTTGAATCTCCCTTTGCCATGAGCTTTACTTTTCCTATTCCAATGTCTTTTTGCCTATATGTGTAGCTTTTAAATAGAACATTTTGTTCAGACTGTGTTTGCTGTGATTATGATTATTTTATCCCTGTTTACACCAGAGCAAGTGTTGGCAGAGCATCCTAGGAATTAGACTAGCATCCAAAAACCCTGTTGTGACTACAGCTCTGTGTGTGAAATGAAACAAAGTAAATCCTCATTGTCAAGAAGGGTACAAAGCCAGAAACTACTGGGATTCCAAAAAAACATTAGCAGTATTTCCTTCTCAGTGAAGGCCAGACATGTTTTTCAATTTGCATAGGAGACAAGGCACATGGCAGATAAGCAAGAAGATTTAGTCCCTGAGTGTTCCAAGGGTACAGGCAATGCAGCTTAGTAACAACAAAAGTGAGGAGGAAAACCCAAACCAAGCCCACGTGTTGCACTTTTTGGCTGGCTGCAGCTGCATGCCTCCCTCATCACTCCCACCTACAGGCTCAGGGCTGCCTGAGTTTCATGCCCCTGCTCAATGTGCCAAGCTGGCCTCTTCTCAGAGCTGCCTTTGAGGGGGACAGGCACAATCCTCCCTCCCTGCCTTGCTGGGAGCAGGGGTGGGCTGACTCCTGGCTCCTGTGCCTTCCCTGCTAGAGCACAAAAGCAGTAGAGCGTGACAGCTCAGGTTTCAGAGCCATAAAAGTGCATCTCCTTTGGCCTTAAAGGTCCAAAAGGGCTGTTCAGGCAGTGCACTTATCAGCAAAAGAATCAGGCTTCTGCTCTGTGGGATATGGGCATGGAGGCAGGGCTGAGGGGGCATCCAGCTGAGCCTCTGCCTTTCCAAAATGGCTTTGTGGCTGTCCCTGGCCTCAGCAGGGAAAGTCTCACCCTTGGACAGGCAGACCAAGTGTTTTGGGAGTGTTCAGAGAATGGTCCCATGCATGACCAGCATGATTTCTACACCAATACATCTGCAGTGATGCTTTTCAGGAGGAGCAAGTGCAGAGTGCTGAGGTTTTGTATAGAGACATCTGTAGCTGCATTTCAGCTGGGCCTCACAGCCCAAGGGCAAGAGTTGCCTCCCAAAATCTCGGGGTGGGGGCATCAGTTGTACCAAAAAGAGACAAGCAGGAGCAGCAAAACTCTGTATTTGGGGTGTTCTGAGTTGGTGATGGCAGAGAGCACATTTGGCAGCTTGTCGGAAGCGGGAGCACTTAGATACCAGCACACCAAAAATAAACACTTGGAGATAGAATTATCTGTTGCTGTTTGATCTGCCTCATTCAATGAACAGAAATTTCTGGCTGAGCCCTTGAGGCAAAGGAGCAAACAGCCTGGAAGGGCTCTTGGAAGTGTGGGGTTTGGCTTTTTGGAGAGTTTGCTGGAGGCAGGGTTGTACACAGGAGTGTGGGCAGGCAGCACCAGCCCTGCCATTCATTTCCCCGAACAGTTTTGGCTGAGGCAGATTTCATTTGAGGGGAGCCACATGAGCAGCCCTGGTGTGGGCTGGAGCTCTGTCCCTGTTGGAAGTGGCAGGGGGTCCCCCCACCTGCACCCTGACTCAGGAGAGGGTGGGGGTGACACAGAGCCTGCACCCTGAGGAGAGAATGGGGGTGACACAGAGCCTGTACCCTGAGGAGGAGATGGGGGTGACACAGAGCCTGCACCCTGACTGAGGAGAGAATGGGGGTGACACAGAGCCTGTACCCTGAGGAGGAGATGGGGGTNGGTGGGGGTGACACAGAGCCTGCACCCTGACTGAGGAGAGAGTGGGGGTGACACAGAACCTGCACCCTGAGAAGATGGGGGTGACACAGAGCCTTCACCCTAGCTGGGGAGAGGGTGGGAGTGACACAGAGTCTGCACCCTGACTGAGGAGAAGATGGGGGTGACACAGAGCCTTCACCCTAGCTGAGGAGAGGGTGGGAGTGACAGCTTTTTCCTGCCCTTGTCCTCGTGCAGGCTCTATGCTGGTCCAGAGGTGGACATCTGGAGCTGTGGCGTCATCCTCTACGCCCTCCTGTGTGGCACTCTGCCTTTTGATGATGAGCACGTCCCCACCCTGTTCAAGAAGATCCGGGGAGGAGTGTTTTATATCCCTGAATACCTCAACCGCTCCGTGGCCACGCTCCTCATGCACATGCTGCAGGTGGACCCCCTCAAGCGAGCCACCATCAAGGACATCAGGTCAGCTCGGGTGGGCTGAGGGTGGGCTGGCTGCCTCTGGGGGTCACCTGCTGGCAGGTGGGCAGGGTGCTTTTCAGGAGTAGTCAGCTAATCCAGATGGTTTTTGTCCCAAGTGATTCAAGGAGTGGCCCTGCACACCTTCTGTGCTGGCTGGAAGTGGGTGATGATGAGCAGGATGAGGATTTTATATGCATCTTTTATACACAAATATTTAATATTCTGTTTTATTGCATTATAAAATGGCCTTAAAAATCTCTTAATAGCACTTAGCAAAACCAGCTATAGCATGCAATAATCTCAAGAACTTAATATCCAACAGCCATTTTTCATTATTATGTTTCAAGACCACATCCCTGTGGGTACCAGATAAAGAGGGTAATCGTTGTACTTACTGTATATCCCAAATAAAAGGAGGAGAAATCCAAGAATTACTAACTTAATATGTAAATATTGGATGTATTACATCTAGCTATGTGCTAAGCATAAACATAAATGTTACTAGGGCTTCCAAGAATTCTCAGGTTTTTAATGCATTTTCAGTGGACAGCCTTAATTTTACCCTTCAAGCAAACCCATGCAAACTTCCTTTTTTATTTCTTAATTCCTTAGGATTAGATGATTTAATTACACGTTGGAGAGGCAGCACATGTGGCAAGATTGCTGTCAATACACAGAGCCTGTAGACAAGGCACTGTATGAGTTTTAAACACTTAATTAGCATTAAGTGGGAGAATTGTAAATTGGTGGGAATTGGGTTGGTTTGATGCTCTGTATCTCCATGGGAATCCCAAAGTGTGAGAATCTTGGAAGTGCTGAGGTCTTACCTCAAAGCCCAGTGTGCAGAGTGCCATCACTGTCCCTGTGCCAGCCGGGGCTTTGCTCCCAGCTCATCAGCTGGGGTTTATTCTTGGCCGGTCGTGGTTCCCCCATGTGAGAGGCTTCCCTCTGCCTTCCCCAGGGAGCACGAGTGGTTCAAGGAGGAGCTGCCCAGTTACCTGTTCCCAGAGGACCCTTCCTACGACGCCACGGTCATCGACGACGAGGCGGTGCGGGAGGTGTGCGAGAAGTTCGAGTGCACCGAGTCGGAGGTGATGAACAGCCTGTACAGCGGCGACCCCCAGGACCAGCTGGCCGTGGCCTACCACCTGGTCATCGACAACCGCCGCATCATGAACCAGGCCAGCGAGTTCTACCTGGCCTCCAGCCCCCCCACGGGCTCCTTCATGGACGACAGCGCCCTGCACATCCCTCCGGGCGTGAAGCCGCACCCCGAGCGGATGCCGCCGCTCATCGCCGACAGCCCCAAGGCCCGCTGCCCCCTGGACGCCCTCAACACCACCAAGCCAAAGCCCCTGACTGTCAAAAAGGCCAAGTGGCACCTGGGGATCCGCAGCCAGAGCAAACCCTATGACATTATGGCCGAGGTGTACCGGGCTATGAAGCAGCTGGACTTCGAGTGGAAGGTAGGGAGTGCTGGTGCCCCCGGGGTGGGTTTCCAGCACCCTTTATCCCATAAGCTCAGGGAGGTTTGTGAGTGTGGTTACAGCCTCACCTGTTCCCAGATAAATGCCCCCACCTGGCAATCATCCCTTCTGTTCCTTGTTAAGACAAACTCACAGGATTAAGGTGCCAGCTGCGCTTCAGTGTCTGTGATGTTTATTTTGGGCATGAAATAAGGGGTTTCTTTCTGTGTGCTCCAAGACTTCAGCTGGAAAGATGATTCTGCCTCCCTTAGCTGCAGGGATAAGAGGAGCTGTTCACATTTCTAATTTTAGTGGCTAATTCCTTGCGAGGTCATCTTGAGTGCTCCTGAACAGAGGAACTTCCATTATTTCTGCCTGGTCCTGGCAGGACTGAAATGGCACAGTACGAATTGTCCTAAAGGATGCACGGATGAGGGGCATCCTTGGGTGCAGGATTTATATCATTGATGTGGTGGTCTCTTCCTTGATGGAGATGCAGTAGTGCTCACAAACCTGATGTGTTTTCAGACACTTACTGCTCCCTCAGTTTAGGGGTCAGCTTCTTGATTTAAACCCAAATGTTTTAGTTGGCAGTACTCACTGCAGGTATGTGCACATTAAGTCACAGTCCTGTTCAATGTTGGAATAATAAATCTCTGAGTTAGCCCTGTATCTTTGCTGCTGTGCCTGACTCCCCAAATCCTGGTGCAGCCCCTGAGGTGAGCTCTCCTGGCTCGTGGCCTTTGGCAGCAGCATCATGTGAGCATCAGGAGCCAGGTAAGGAGAATTTCAGCCCAGATCTTCATCACCAGAGGAGTTCCCCTCCTCCCTCCCAAGCCTTGTACTGCGTGAATTTCACTGTGCTGCTTCTTTAAAACCTCCCGACTCCTCCTTGTTTTTGATATTATTACATCTTTAAAGCCAAGTAGCTTCCAGAAACCCCGTTTCCCTGCACCAGGCAGGAGATGGACCATGGCCAGGTGCATTTGCCCACGCCAGCCAGACATTTGTTAGCTGCTTGGTTTTACAGGGAGTGAATAAACCTGCAGTATTTCTGGTACAGCATCACAAACCAACTCAGCCCAACGTCTTTGTGTGGGCAGTGGAGCTCATTTCATACGTGGAGGTTTCACAATAGCCTTTCCCACCCTAAGAATAACTTCAGATGTGACTCTTCATCAGAATTAACTCTCCCATCCACGCAGTTGCTTCATAAATATAGCACAGAGAAAAGATCTTGTTGTAAATGACATGCAGCAGATTGTGAGGTGGGAAGCAGCGAGGGGAAATACTCAGCTTGGGGCTGAGGGTTTAGCTGTGCTGATGGGAGAGGCTGCTTTGCCCAGCTTGCCCTGATTTCATGAACACTGTCCATGTGTGTGGGTCCACGGGTGGACTTCTTGGTTCATGTGGCCATGGCTGCTGGTGAGGGAGGAGCAAACATCAGTTTTGTGCCTGGCAGATGGGTCACTGCAGTTCCCTCAGTGATGAATCAGAGCCTTAAGAAGAATATTTAAAGACATGAGGAAACGAAGCCATTTGCTTCGTTTTATAGGCGTTGTTCTTTTGAGAAACTGCTTTTCCCAGAAGATGTCTTGCTTGTATTTAGAAAAAAATAAGGGAAGAAGTGTTGCTGTTGCTGCCTGGGGTGTCCCTGCTGAGGGCAGGTTTCCTGTTGCAGGTGGTGAACGCCTACCACCTGCGGGTGCGCCGCAAGAACCCCGTGACCGGCAACTACGTGAAGATGAGCCTGCAGCTCTACCAGGTGGACAACCGCAGCTATCTGCTGGACTTCAAAAGCATCGATGGTGAGTAGGACATGGGGAACACGCAGAAGGGCGAGGCTGGAAGTTTAAGAACCATCCTCTGCCTTTTGAAGCGCTTAACACGTGTGTCATTTCAGCAAGAGCCCTTCTGAGCCGTTCATCCCCGCCGCTGTTCCCGTTTCATTGCCACACCTGCATCGCAGCTGCCAAACTAATCCCGCTTTTTCTCTTTTCCTCCTTTTTTTTTTTTTGGCTTCTCAAGACGAGGTGATGGAGCAGAGGTCTGGCTCCTCCACGCCCCAGCGCTCCTGCTCGGCCGCGGGCTTGCACCGGCCGCGCCTGAGCATCGACGCGGCCGCGGCCACCGAGTGCCAGTCGCTGATGGGCTCCCTGAGCGGCTCCTTCGTGGGCAGCATCCCCTCGGTGCCCCCGCGCCTGGGCAGCCACACCATGGACTTCTTCGAGATGTGTGCCAGCCTCATCATGGCCCTGGCCCGCTGATGGCACTGTGAGGATCTGCGCTGACTCGTCCGCCCCTCCTTTCTTTTGCTTGGTTGTTCTTCCTCCTCCTCCCCTCGCCGCCCCACAGCCCGTGGCACAGACCCAGAATATGATCCCCTCTAGCGAGGCACCAAGGAAATGAACCTCATTTCTGTCCTTGTGCCTGGCAAAATGTATCCGATATCCTTTTATTTTCTTTCCTCCTGAGCCCCATGGGAAATGTCAAGGCTGTCAAGTGACAAACGTATCGCTGAGGTTTTGGAAAACGCCTCCCTCCTGGTTCATCCTGAGGTAATGGAGGCACAGCCAAGCTTCCTGCAGGGAGTTTGATGTTTCCCTGATGCTGTGCAGAGCAGGGGCAGGCTGGGCTGAGCCAGGGCCGAGGGGTTGACCAGGAGCTCTGTGAAATGGAGTGGAGGGTGACAAAGCAGCTCAGCAGTGTTCACACCCAGGTATCAGCCTCTCTAACACTTTTTTCCCCAAGGCAGCAGCTGCTTAGATGCTTCTGCACTCGTGCAATATGACCTCCCTCCCCTCACTTTATCCCTCTGCTAAAGATGGGGAGGGGAGGTGGGATGCAAAGGTCCTGATGCAAACCTCCCCGTGTCCAGTCTTTGCAGAGGAGTGTCCCTAAGGTGCTTTGTTTCCTCTCAAGAGCTCCGGACAGCACTGACCTGCTCGCCACGCTCGGAGCTGAAGGCAGGTTGCCTTTTCCCAGTCCTGAATCTCCACCTCCCTCCAGGCTGCTCCTCCTGCCCTGCCTCACCACGGGCTCCAGGAGCTGAATCCCGGGCAGGGTTCAGGTGAGCAGAGGCCAGGATCTGGATCACCCACCTTCACCCGAGGGCTGGGATCATCCCTGACGGGCAGGAGCCATAAGCAGCGCACAGCTCTGGAGCGCTCACCCCTCACCTTTCCCCCAGGAAGCTCTGCCTGTTGTCACCTCCCCAAAATCACTGCCAAATCTGCCTTCCCTGCTGCTGGACACTCACTGCCCCTGCTCAAGGGCTCTCCCATCCTGCTGCTGTCCACAGGACTGTGACCTTTGCCACACCACTGACCAGGCAGGGATATCCCAACCCGGAATTTTACTGTTCCTTTGCTACTGGCTATCTGAAGGATGGGATTTTATTTTTTAAGATGAACTGTGGGGATTTTTAAGGTTAAATTCTTGTAACCCAAGGGTAAACCCTAATGCACATGTGACGTCTTTGTTTAAAAGAGTTATTATTTTTTATTATATGGGATTAATCTAATGGGCAGCGTTGGCATCTGCTTGGCTTTGACGTGGTATTTAATTCCCTTTACTTGATTATGAAGTAATAGTCTAATCAAGGAACAAATGCTTTATGAAAGCTTTGCCAAAAGAAATTCTAGGGAGGGGGTTTGGTTTTGTTCTGGGGTTTGGGGTTTTTTTTCTTTTGTGTTCTGTTTTAAGAAACAAAGCAAAGAACTTTTGCTGGTCCCAGGTATGCAGTCATTCAACTTGAGAAAAAAATTATTCTGTCTTTTTGATAGCTACTTATGACCCCTTGAGGTTTTTCCTAGTTTTTTTTTGTACAGTTGCACTTTAATTTGTACTTTCTGCAAGTTTCTATGAGAAGCAAGGAAGAGAACAACACATTAAGCCTTTTTTACTAGTCATGTAAGGTAATCAAGACAAACATGGGATATTTTTGCCATCTACTGGCAGTTAAATGGACCTTTTCAGCTTGAATTCCCTTTTTTTTTTAAAAAGAACCACAATATTGCCTTACTTTTGTTACAGATTGTGCTTAGATCCTCACTAACGTGACTTTACAGCTCCAGTTTTTCCAGAAGCCGCACAAAATAGAAAGCTTCCAAAAAAAAAAAAAAGAAAAAAAAAAAAAAAGAAAAAAAAAAAAAAAGAAAAAATCAGTTTTGCTGTTAAGCTCTTGAACACTAAATCCAACAGTGGTTGGACTGTAAGCCCACAGCAGAACAGCTCTGTTTTTACAAGAAATACTGGAAATATTTGTAGTGCTCCTAGGTTTTGTAATGAGCCTTTTATTATATTGCAATTATTAAATAAATACTCTGGGGTGGAGGATGGCTTTGGTGCTGTGCCTGGTGGCTGCCAGGTGATTTTTGTCCCCAGTGCTGTGGTGTGAGTTTGGATGGAGAATCCAAACTCCTGCATGCAAAACAAAACAAAAACCCAAACCCCACCCCAGAGTAAAAGCTGAGGAGCACTAAGCAGCTTTTGGATCAAGGCTGAGATGAGCAAAGAGCCCGGAATGGTTTTGGGGTGATGGAGATAAACCCCTTTACAAAGGAGCAGGAGCAGCTGTAGGGCCAGGCATTTATTTCCATCCAGGAAACAGCAGCGAGTGAAATGTGTTTGAAATGTTAAAGGCTTTTCAAATCTTCACTCCCAGCTGAGCATCTTGCCAAGTCCTAGCAGCACCTGTAGCCCCCTTGATAAGGGGCTGGTGTGTTACAGTCTGGGGCTCAGGAGCAGGTAGATGTACTGATTGTCTTTTTTAAAATTGCTTCTTGTCCTCTGGGTTTTCTTACCCAGCAGAACTAATAGTATTAAGCAGCAGCAAATGCCCTTGGGAGGAAATATTTGCTTCCTGGAGGCGGGTGGGATTTCTAGGTTGTAGAATAAGCCCCTTGTGGCACTTGGCATCTCCTCAGACCCGTGCAAACATTAACTGCTGTGTGGATCTGCAAAACCAGTCCTGCCTGGAGGGCAGTCAGAGTTACTCGGCTTTCCACATGGAGACACACAAAGAGATGAAGCACTTTGCTGCTCAGGGTCAGCAGAGGCAGTGGAGGGAGCAGGACTGGTGGAAGCAGCTCCTCAGTGACCACATCAGATTGAACGGTCCATCACAGCCTTACCCGAACCTGTACTGCACTTTGAAATGCTCTGAGGACTTTCACTTCTTTTTATTATTTATTTTACCTTCAAATAGGCTGTGTTCTGTTTCCCAGCTGCAGAGGAGCTGCTGACCTCCAGTTACATTTTCCAGAGGAAGAGTTTAACTTCCACACTGTTACGCTGTGGTCAGCTCTTTTTGAGTTATGCTGGTACGTGCACAAGCGTCGGGAAAAGCAGGGTAGACAATATTTGAACTACAGAAACTTGAATTACTCCAAGTGCAATTCTTCAGAAGCCACTGGACAGCTGTGCTTTGCAAGCCACAAACTCACCCAAATTTTGCTTCAGCCCGAGGGGGAGAGAGACAAAATGCAAAGGATAAAGAGTTCAGATAGGCTCCAGTAGAGACCTCCAGCTCCTGGGTGAGTTAATTCAGAAATCCCTTGTGCTGTTCTTGTTGGAAGCTATATATGTGTAAATATATATGCATACATGCATATATATAAAATGTAGGTGGCATCCCTCTCGTTGACCTCTCAGTTTTATTCTTCCAGCAGGGCAGCTGTGTGCCCTGGACACTGCCACCACTCACTAATCCCAGCCTCTGAGAGGACCTGGACAAAGGGGATGCTGGTTTTATACCCTCTTTTATGTAAAGCCCATGAGCAGCTTAGCTGACCCCATCAGAGGTGGGAGGGGAAGTGGCATCAGGAGCTGTAAGAATCCTGCCTTTCCATCCCCCCTGGCCAATGCCCTGGTGCTGATGGGGTTTGGGGCTGGTTTATTTTCAGGAGCTGGAGCTGAGCAGGTAAAGGCAGCAGGATATTTTTTTTTTTCCCTTTAACGGGTCAGAAACACATCTTGAGCTGTGTGTCCAGTTTAGCATTTCATGAGGTGTGTACAAGCACAGGGGAATATACAGGCAGTGTTGTAAAAAACGTGACCCAGCTGGTCAGCGTGCGTTGTGTGTACGTATTTGTGTGTGATTACAGTGGCATTCGTGTTGGAATAGATGAGGTTTGAACAAAATAACCCTTCTGTCTACTCCTTTTCATTTCACTGCTCTTTACTGTCAGCGTGCACCCGTGTAGGAGGAAGAGGGGAGCTGTGTGCAGGACATGAACTCGTGCCTTCGCTGCGCGTTGGGACTGCTGGAAGTGGCAGCTTTGTTTCACGAGGTGCACAATTTCCCCAGCTCATGCAGGATCCCCCCTCTGAGACATGCAGGCCGTGTTTCTAAATACTTGAAGTACCATTTGTTGTGCAATTATTTGGCTTCACCCTTTTATTAGCTGAGAGGAGAGAGGGAAGAAGAATCGCACATCTGGATGAGCCAAACCAACCCCCGCTCGAGCTCCTGCTGTTTCTTTCCTGGAAAGTTTTAGGATCTGGTTTTGTTCCAGGTATATGATGAACCTTACTAGAGTCACCTTTCTTAAGGTCTTACTTTGGTACGGGCTTTTCATTTAGTGCTTTCCTTTGGCTTCCTTAGCCCTCCCCTTATATAGCCCTTTTTCATCATTCACTCATTAAAAATAAAAAAGCAACAGCTTCTTGTAATTCTGAATTCCCAGTCTGCCTCCCAGCCATGGAGTTAACAATTCAGCCAGAGGTACCTCACTCCCATGCCTGAGAGGTGAACTGGGTTTCAGAGTTCCCACATAACACCTACTGATGGAACACTGACTTTTGCAGAGAGCACACCTGGTATTCGATGCACAGATCTTTGCTCACTTTAATTGTCAAAATTTGGAGAACCAGACTGTGAATCAGAGCTCTGCCTGCAAGCACGAGTACACTTTTGGTGTTAGAAAAAGGTTTTCAACAAAAGCCTTGAAGTTCCTGCTGAAGCTGCCTTAATTTATAAATCAAAGTTTATTTGTAAGACTCATCTCTGATTATTTTTTTTTCAAGTTTGGAAATAGTTTATTTATCCTCATCTCACCAAGCTGTGAAGTAGATCCTGTAGCCATGGTAGTATTTATTCTTGTTGCTGAAAGCATGTTCATGTGTTCTGTATCATGTTATATTCACGTGGTTTGTACCTCAATGCATTTGTTCTGGTTTTTTTCTTTTAGACCACAAAGCAAAACTGAATCCCAAGATTTCTGTGGCATCCATGGTCCAGCATCTTTGGGCAGACAAACCTCAGCTCTATGAGAGAGGTGAACTGGACTTGTCCACTGCAATTCTTAAATTCATACTCTAAGGAGTATTTTGGATTTATAATATTATGTATTTATGATTTTAAGAAAAAGATAATGAACTTTAAAAAGTTCTGAGTAGAAGCATCCCTTCAAACATATCATTAGAAAAAACCCCTGAGCTCTATAAACACTCCATCCTTGATATTTTCTATTTTGTCAACTGAGGGCCTGGAGAGGGTTTTGTTTTCCAATTCATGGCTGTAGTACTTTCTGTTATGGAAGGGCACAGAGCCGTGGTTCAGTTTTGTCCTTTGTGCTTTAGATAATCACAACGAAGCCTTTTTCCTTCCATTTATGGTGTGGAAAGTGTTTCTCGGTGTACTGCACTGCATGTGATAGCTGTCTCCATGGTTGACATTTGCACTTTAATAAACTCAGAGATGAAAAGAGATAAAAGCAACAAATCCTTGGGATTTCCTTACTGCACAGTCCCTTTCTGCAGGCTGGGCTTGGCTGGTGGTTTCCCTCTGGAGATCCTTGCACATCCCAGCTGCTGGAGCACAGATGCCCTCAGGGCTTGGTGGGGGACAAAGGGGCAGGGAGAGGAGGTAAAATTTCTGCCTGGGTAATTCAAACAACTTCCCCAGCCCAAAATCCATGGCAGGAGCCAGGCCCATGTATTTACATTTGCTGACTCAGATCTTGAGTCCTTACAGCAAGGAGTAAAGACAGAGAAGCATTTTAGACATATCATGCACAAATAACCTTTCACTGCAGAAAAAGTGTTGGGGACAAAACTGGGCACCTGTTTCCTCTGTGCCTGTGATGCAGGAGGATGTAACTCCAAGGACACAGCTGCAGAGAGTGCTCCAGATTTGTCCCTATCCCTTCCCCTTTTTACACAATTTCAGTTCTCCCTCAGACTCATCAACTCACAGCTGTTATCATGATTATTTCCCCTTTGAGGAGGAGCAGGGCTCAGCACTCACAGGAGAATTATTGTAAGTTTTGATGTGGTTAGGATGTACCAAGAAGACTGTAAAAGAGGGGGAGGGAAAAAAAAAAAAAAAAAAGGAAGAGTTTAATTTCCTGACCAATCTCTTGACCTAAATATAGCCAACCTGTGGTTTAATTGAGGAAATCTAAGTTGCTGTATCGAAAGCACTTTTGTATTATCTGAAGTCAGCCCATAGCAAGCTCTTGTCTTCTTTGCATGCACTGGAACGTGTCCATGAGGGAAAAAAAAAACTTTCTAAGGGTATTGCAAGGCACCTTTGCATTAAACCAGCTGCCTCTGGCAGTGCAGAAGTTTGAGTTTCATGGGGATTTGGGGCACAACCCCACAGGCACCACACCGGGATCAGGGCCACATCACGTCTGTCACAGGACACGGGGGGAAATTCCTAAAAACACCTTCATTTAAAATAAGGAAAACTTGTTAAATAACTTCCTTGGGAGGCAAAAAAGAGCTTGCACATGTGGCTAATACAGGATTTGCCCATAGTGCTTACAGGAGGGGGTGAATAGACTTCATGAGTTGTGAAAGAGCGCTGGTGGGCAGGAGGATGAGGAAGGGGGTGCTTTCTTCAAGGTTCTCATCCTAAACATCACCATGGAATAGAAAAACCTGTGGAGAAACCATCTCCAGCACTTCCTTGGGGCTGATGCCCTGCAAAGAGCTGGAGGTGAAGGGCACAGAGCTCATTCCAGCCTGTGCTAAAGCCAAGCACTCCAGCTCCCCCAACTCTCCCTCTCCACCAGAAAAATCCAAATATTTGGGCTGGCAGGGCTGCAAAGCTGCGCATGCTTACAGGGGAGTGCTTTATTTATTTTTTTTTGCTGCAAGGATGGATGCAGGCCAATGCACTTAATAGTAACCACATGGTAAAATAAATAAGAATGCCTGTATAGACTTTAAAGTAAATGTTAAATATTTGCTCTGTTTTTTTTACTGATGTCTCCTATGCCAGCTTTGAAATGGCCCTGTGGCAAACAGCACTTTTATTTTTCTTAAGCCTGGAACATTTATTAATTTCTAATTAAAACATCTTACATTTTTAGGATATTTATGAGCAAACTGATATGGGCTCCTAAAATGTGCCAGGAAGGGGTAAAAGCTGTACACTACAGTCAGATTTAAGGGTTTATTTTATTTCAAGGCCATGTAAAAACTTTATCCACATTTTTTTGGCTTTTGAAAAGATCTACTGAATACATGGAGGAGAAGCCATTAGTAATTCATATTTCTCCTCCTACATTTAGGAGCATTTTTCTGAAAATAAGTAACCATCCTCCAGGCCCACAGTGGAGAGAGAACAGCCTGAACACAGGGGCAACTGTTGGGTAATTCCCTGTTGCTGTGAGTCCCTGGGAGCCAGGAGTCAGCTTTTACATATCTGGGATGCCTAAGTTAGCTTAAAAAAATAAAGTAATTTTTTTGACTGAATGCTTTATTTACTCTTTTTTCACATTTTTTTTTGCAAAGAAATGAGTCAACTTTTCCACCATTTTATGCATTTAACACAGCAAGAGTGGTGATACATACTAGTTCTCCCACTATTTTTAAGACCAAAACCAGTTCCAATTTATAAGGTTTGCTTTTTAAAGAGCTAATCTTTTGGGGAAACTTGCAATTCTGACAGCAATGAGGTTGCACTATTCTTTTTCTTAAAATGTAGAAATATAATAGCTATTTCAGACCTGACCAACCAAGGTACTCCAAAAAGTGAGAAATACTGAAAGTAAATAATAATCAGTGAAGACATGCTCTAAATGGCAGGGGGGGGGGGAATGAAGGAAACATCTCTTGTACATTAAACAGTGTAAAAAAACCCAGCTTTTATTTACATTCCCATCATCACCCCACAGCTGACCAACATGGGCTGTCATGGATGCAGGAAGCACAAAAGAGACCTTCAGGGATGCTCCAGGGGACAGCAGCTCTCAGGGCAGTTAGTACTGTCTGTTTCAAAGAAAAAAAAAAAAAGGAATTTTCCCAGCAAGGGCCACCTGGGTAAGAGGAGGCTCACTTGTATGAATTATACATGAGCATGCAGGGAAATGCTGCAGCAGGGAATTTCAGGGAGTGTTTTGGCAAGGCAAGGCCAAAACCTTGCCCATGTTTGCAGCAGATGTGGATTAATATGGCATATCTGAAGGCAAGTCAGGAATCTCCAATTTATACAAGTCATGACTGGATGGGGCTTTTTTTAGCTGCAGTTGGACTGGAAACTTGTCCAGCGGCAGAGCAAAACTGGAAATACTTATTTAATATTTAATACTGGCTGTTTACATTAACTCCCCCTGCCTTCAGAAGTTTCAAGTACATTTCTCCAGCTATCTCCACGCAGGGAAAGAGAGGAAAACGTGCATCACCATAAATAAAAACCTGAGTTTACCTGAAGTTCAAGTGCTCCACCAGAACGTAGCCATCTGAGGGCAGAGGGAAAAGGGAGTTAGCGAGACGCGAGCAAACGCGGCTGAGCACGGAGGACGTGCCGTGGGTCTGGGAGGTGGTTTGGGAGGTGGTTTGGGAGGTGGTTTGTCACCCAGGGCTGGGCTGCAGGCTCACATCTGCCCTGGGCGTTGCGGCAGAGGGCGGCGTGGCCCTGCGTGGCCTCGATCACGTCCAGATGTTCCCCAGCTGTGAGCGGGAGGTCGGCGCGCCGCTGACTGCGCACCGAGCGCGCGGCGGTGGCCGTGGCCAGCACGCGGGTCTCCTCGTGGGGCTGCAGGACAGGGAGCAAACCAGCTCACAAAAACACATCCTGTGCTCGTGTGCAAGCTCTGTGGGGGCAGCGGGGAGGGAGGGAAGAGATTGCAGGGAGGGGTTGTGAGGTTTCGGGGAGAAGGAGGGAGAAAAGCCCCAGCAATGCCCCAGGTGAAGAGCCAGATTAGGGGAGAAGGCAGCAGGTGAGTGGGACTGATGCCTTGAAGTGGCTGCCTAAACCAGAGGGTAGACAGATTTAGGAGAATAAAAGTATTTATTGAAGGCCTGCAATAGGTGCATCTTGGGCAGTCAGAAGCCTCCCAGAGGCTGCATCCATGATGGGTGGTGGTCAAGAGTTTTTGACACAATTACAAGTTTGGTCCATTTACATATCAGGGATTAATCCTCCAATACCAGCTTCAGGTAATGAATATCCCTAGTTTGCCCCCCCTCAATTCACTTTTGTTTTTATTTTTGGGGGCCTGAGGCAGTAGGGTGTCCTTGAATCTCAGGCCTAGAGGAATTGTTTTGTCTGACCAAAGTGTGAGGACAGTTAACTAACACTCTGTATGGAGTTTGGAGTTAAACAGTGATGCAGTGCAGGATTTGAAAAATATAAAAGCTAAATCCTAAGGCATCAGGACAACTTTCCCAGCAGAGCTGAGGACCAACCACATGAGTCTTACACAAGCCACAGAGCTGCTTTCCTGCCCTGACACAGCTAGAAAGACACTCACCATAAATGTCTCTCTAAAGAACTTCTCTTCTTTGTCCATCTTCTTGCTCTTTTCTTCACTGCTCTTCTTGAATTTGAAGGTATTTCTGCAACAAGAGACACACACAGATATGCACTTCTGAGCTCCATTTAAATAACTCCTGGCACATCTGAAATTGCAACCCAGAGCCTAATTTCAGCCTTGTCTGCAAGGAACCCTTGGAATAGCAAAGCACACTGTTCACATCCCTATTCCTCATACCAGGCACGACTTTGTGCCAGGAGAAAAAGGGTGAATAGACAACTCAAATTTTTTTTTGAGCCATTTTGTATCTCTGTTTGGGATATTTTTTTTTTTGGGTCTGTAAGCAGCGTGGGAACAAATAAACTCTCTATTAAGTGTTTCAAATCAGCCCCATTTTTATGGAAGTCAACGATTCACTTTTCCCCAAGCAGTTTCCTTCTGGTTTCCCCCCAGTCTCCTTCTGGTTTTATTTATACTCAGAAATAAAGGGTCCCCAGATAACTCTCATCCTGAGTCATTTAGGGAAGTGGGGTTTGACCCAGCTCTCCAGATTTTCTTTGGGTTTTTTAGCACATGGAGGAGAAAGTCTCCCAAGCAGACATTTATATGGCACTGTAGAGTGGAAAACAAGTTCTTGTAACCCACTTAAAGGGAGTGGGGCATTCCCTGCATATGGGGATGCCATTCTTCCTGATACACGAAATTACAGCTGTAACATTCATTTTAAAACTAAAACAGGAAACAAACACCAAAAAAAACGCCAACCCACCCATTTGTAATAGATTATTCATCCTTGGCTCATTGTGATGCACTTAAAATTGAAGAGGAAGGGAAACAAGAGCTGAAATTAGGGACTTTAAAGCTGTGAAGAGATTCGTCCTTGGGCAGGACCTGTGATCTTAAAGGGAAAGTTGAAATTGCATGGACTCCTGAGGGTCTGTAAAAACCTGTGACTTTGCACAGCACAATCAGTGGTGTTTGAGCAGCCCCATGCAGGAATTCTGTCGTGAGAACACAAAAAATGGGTCTCTGATGTACATTTGTTTGAAGTTCCCAGGTATTGGGTCACAAAAAAGGTCATTGTGATGCACATTTTTGTGATCTAAAAGGGAAAGGAAATCTCCCACTTCCATGTGAATTTTTGCAGTACCAGTAACAAAAAAAACCTCCAAATAATAAAATTTTTTAAATTTGCTTTTATGCACAAATGGCACAGCAAGAGTCAATGCAATCAGTCCAAATAATCAATACTTGAAAATATAGGGCTCTTGCCAAAATCATAAAATCTTACAATCATAGAAAGGTTTTCCCCCCCTGCCATGGGCAGGGACACCTTCCACTATCCCAGGTTGCTCCAAACCCTGTCCAGCCTGGTCTTGGACACTTCCAGAGATCCAGGGGCAGCCACAGCTTCTCTGGGCAACCTGAGCCAGGGCCTCACCACCCTCACAGGTGGTGAGATTTCCAAAAATCTAATCTAAATCTACTAAAATAGCAAAAACGGAGCCAAATATCCAGCAAGTAATGACTTTTGGCTCAGCTCAGTGGAAAGTCATGACAAGACTTTAGGATAAGACCTTTGGGTATCCTCCCCTTAGGCTCAGTTCAGATCCAAGAGTTTGTTTCACCCTTGAGATATTTTCTGCAAAGATTCCTGAACTCTGGCTTCAAAGGGAAAGGACCCTGGACCATCAACCAACACAAAATGTCTGTGACATCCCGCTCCTGAAACCACTCAGAGATGTGAACAAAGTCAGACAAAATGGGAACATGGAAATCCAGACCTTTCTGCGTCGTCGGAGCTTTTCCTTTTGTCCTTGTACTCTTTCGCTACCCGAAGTTTTGGCATCCAGACTTTGTACTTCTCATCCTTCCCTCTGAGAGGAACAGACAGGCAGGAATTCAGGTTTTTCCCAGCAGATCGTGCCCCCTCCCCAGACCCAAGTACCTACAGAGCTGTGATTTTTCCCCGTCTCCCCCCACAGCCTGCACTGAAATGCAAACACTTGCTGTGATTTACACCAGCACGCGCAGCCACCGCAATCATCTGGCAGCAAGACACCAGGACATGCTGTTCCTATTAAAAGTAATTTTTCTGACAAGGAGCCTGCCAGGACAGGGCTGATAATCGGGTCTGGGAGACAGAGTTTTCCTTCCTTAGGAAAAAAGATCTGATTTTTCATGTGTTTCAGGGAGCTGCTCTCTCCTTTTCACGTCTCTGGCACCGGGTAACAGCGAGGAAATATTCTGCCAAATTAAACACACATAGGGAGGGCACCTGGACTGTCCCCAGAGGACTGACTCCCAACCAGCTCATGACCCTCAATGGGTTACAGTACCAGGAACAGGTTTGTGCCAGGAGGAAAATCTCCTTGGGTTGAGGACAACCCCAGGACAGGGCATCCTCCTCACCTGGTCCCTCTCTGCCCCACCTCGACATCGTCATACACGTTGTCCTCCTGGGAGACAGCTGCTGTCAATCAAAATGTAGGACAGAAAATTATTAGGAGATGTCACTCTGAGCCTGGCACTCAAAATAATCTATTGCAGTGGAAAATTGGGCTGCTGCTCGTCACTTGAGGAAATGAAAAAGGAGCCTTGGAGTTCCCAAACACCCAGTAAAGGCCAGCACAAGGAATGATGCTTGGATTGGTTAGCTGTGTTTATGGGCAGTTTTCTGCATGGGTTTGGCCATCCAGCTCCATGGATGGAGCAGGAGCAGCAGCAAAGCCTCAGCTTTGCACTGCAGCCAGCCCAGGCAGAATTCCCAACACAAGTAGTGCTCACTCCAGCACCTACTCAAGGCTGAGGTTGTATCCACCCCATTTCTGTAAAGGGTGAACTTGACCCTCCAGCAGGCAGGAATAAAGAGTTTTACAAAGAGCTGCTGGAGTTCCATGGGCTCACACAGCACTGCCAGCCTGGGAGCAGTGGTTCTGCACGGACTGTTTCACACGTTACCTTCCTGGATATATCCAGATCTGCAGAAGGAATGCTCTTCTTCAAAGCAAAACCACCCCAAAATGGGCAAAACCCTCAAATGAAACACAAATCTCTATCAAGTCTTCAAAGCTACTGCTGCCATGTTGCATGATTTTTCAGGAAGGCACAGTGCACCAAGCTGATTGTATAAAACATTTGAATGCACACAAATCCCCAGGAGTCAAGTACAGGTATGTGCTTACCTAAATTCGGGACAGAAATGGAAACCAGTCTGTGGATAGAAAAAAGGCTTTTAGAAACAAATCTGCACATCAGCAATGCCCAAAAAGCCATGAGGAGCCCCAAAAAGCTGCCAGTGATGCTGCTGAAGAGACAGATCGAGGTGCAGGGGCTCCAAGGTACCAACAACATTTCCCAAAATGTTATCCCTTGCTAAATAAGCATTTCCATCCTGGCAGCAATAAGAGCCATGTGTTCATCAAGCAGGAAAGATCTACACAGCATCCAAAGAACAGTCCAAACTCCTGCTGCCCTTCTCAAAGCAATTCTCAAAGCAAAAAAACAAACCAAAAAACCAAAACAAAATTTAAAAAACCAAACTCAAAGATTGCTGGCCAGTTGGAATTTTTAGTCAGTAGTAATTCCTTCATTTAAGTCTGCCAACGTCAGGGCCTGGCAGCAATAAGAGCCATGACAATGTCTGTAGATATCTAAGAAGATTTCAGGAGCTTTTAGGGTTCTTTGAGACAGGAGAATGGCACAAAACCTGGTGGGTCTTTCCCTACAGTTATATCTATATTTGAAGGAGCCACTGCAGGGCGCCTAGTGTGAAAAGATTTGTAGGGAAAACAACCCTTCCTGACATAAAACAGGAAAGATTTAGCCTGGAATTTCCAAAGAAATAAGAAAAGGCAACATTTTCATGGAGTTCAGGCACCGTGCACAGGGTGAGGCACTCGCTGGCAGCAGTGGAGGACAGGTTCTGCAGGTTCTGCAGACTTGAGGAAAAGGCAATTTCCCTGGAAACTTATTGACAGTTTTGAATACTAAAGTACCCAAAAAAGGCCCTGTAAGAAGTTACACAATATTCTCTACCCTCATAGAATGAAAACTCGCTGTTAAACTTCTTCATCAGATGCTCTTGCCAGCTTGGCTCTGATTGGAACTTGGAATAAAACTCCACACAAGCAAAGCTGTCCCTAATCCTGGCTCACAGGTCACAGCAGCAGGTATCACCTTTCTACATTCCCTTGTGCACCTTGTGTCATGCTGGGGCATCAGGAAGGTGCCAAAGGCAGCAGAAAATCTGTGAAAACCTGGAAACTGCTGTAGGACCAGCTCCTGGAGATTCCCAATGCCAGAGATTCTGGAGAGGCTGCACAGATGGACCATTGGCCACATCTGCCATAGCAGCTCCTAGTGAGTTGAAAGAAGCACTTTTGGCCTAAATTTCCAAAAAAAAAGCTGTATTCCTTACCCCTGCTCTCAAATAATTGCCAGGAGGAATGCTCAGGTTTGAAGAGGGGAGGGATGGGACCACCTGCATTTTCTTACCTTAAGTTGTCCTTGAGCCTGAAATTGTTCAGCTTCAACTTTTCTATCTTAAACAGGTTTCTAAATCTCTTTTGTTTTTCTGTTCTGTCCAAAAGAGAAACAGGTTTTAAATTAAAAGAGACATGAGGGTGTAGAAGCAGCCCCAGAGATCCTGAGGCAGGGAAAAGAAGGGCAGCACAGCCTGGACCTCAGCTCAGAAGAAGAATTTAAGCATTAACAGCATCTTATGGATGATAGACTCACTGGGATAAGCACCAGCACAGAAAAAGGTGCTTAATTATTAAGTCCAAGCTCATATCTTTGCTTAGCTTGAAACTTTTCTGCGTCAATTGAAGTTGCTCTCCTCTGATCCAACAACTAGAGGGTGATCCAGGTTTCTCTGGAGTCAAAATTCCTAAGGAAAGGGCAGCACTACCCAGAAGCAGTGACTTGACCATTAAAGGAGACATCAGGGGCACCTTCTGAGCCACCTTGCATCACACATTTCTGTTGTGTGTGTCCTTGAGGAGGATGGTCCATGGCACACTCCTCCCTGAAGTTTACAAATGGTTGAAAATCTACACAGCAATTTTCTTGTAAAGTGTCTGCAAGCAACCAAGATGCTCCCCTGGGGGTCATTACCCCTGCACAAGGACCATTAAAAACCCTTTATGTGCCTCAGCACACTTAATCCTGCACGTGGGATCAATAGAGAGATCACAGAAAGGCTGGTGTGGGGATTAAGACCCTGACCTCTGAAACCTGTGAATTTGGTCCCAAATGGTCTTGAAATTCCTTTGCAGCCCCAGCAAGATGCGCTGCTCCCTTTGTGAATCAGCAAGGGGGTTTGATTTCTGCCCCTGTGTGCAGAGGGGCGAAGAGGGGGCCCAGATGTGCTTCCCAGGGAGTGGGGATGTGCACAATCCATCTGGGAACACGCTTCCCTCTGTGTGGAGAAGCTGCTGCACCCCCACCACGCAACTCCCACGGACAATTTGCAGAGAAATGACACTTCCTTCTTTGAATAACCACTCTGTCACCTCCAGGGGTTCAGCTTTCCCCTTTTTGCTCCCTCCCTGTCACACACAGGCTCCACATCCACATGGAAGCTGGGCTGGGATGCAGATGCAGGCCAGAGCAAGCCTCCCATCCACAAGGGAAAAGTAGATGTACAGCAACACTTTGTAATTCCTCCCACATTGCTCCTCAGGAGAGAGACAAGCAATTGTGTGCCACACATGCCTTTCCCAAAGGCTGTCTCTGTTCCTTACAAAGGCAACTTTTTACTGCACGAGGGTAGGGAACCACACAAAACACAACTAAACTTCACGTTACACCTCTTAATCCATTTGGGAAGCTCAGACAGTGCATAAACCCGAGGCTGCAAAACTCATTGGTTTTACAACACACCCTGTGGAAGCGAGTGTCTTGAGAGGCTGCGTAAAAAAGGGCAGGTTGCAAGTTAGTTACAGCACATCAGGTTCTTCTCCAGCCTTGTGTGATCTCAAATGTGAGCATTTTGTCCATTTTTATGGGGACAATTTGTCCCTTGAGCTTCACCTCTTTTGGCACACACAGAAAAGGTGCCAATTCTCAGCTGCAGCTGAGCAACACTTTTAATCAAGAGAAGGCAACTGAGACTGTCCTGTGTGCTTCATGCAGGAGGAGGTCTGGGAGGGCAGGAGTTCCAAAGGAGGGAGGGCGTTACAGGAAGAAAAATCCCCCTCACTGCTTTGGGGTTTAATTTTGGTAATGACTTTTTGCTCCCTGAGTGTTAGCCAAAGGGGAAGGAGGGAGGAAGAAGGGAAGAAACCCACCCACACAACAACTTCTCTGCAGTTGAGTCAGGAAGAAAAGAAGGGCTTCCAGCCAGTCCTTGGCATGTGACATCAAGGCTGAATGGTCAGAATTTCAAAACACAGGCTAAGAAATTGCAACTTACTCTGGTTTTGCTGGGTTATCACCCCCAATCTCAACATCTTCATATGTTTCCTCGTAGCTGTTTCCTGAAACTTAAATCCAAGGCAGGCCATTAGGACAAGCCCTGTTCAGTAGCAATAAGGTGAGGTTTGCTGGACAAATTGCACCCAGACCTTTTACATTTTACTCTTACAGAGGCTTCAGGGCTGCTCAAATGAATTCCATGCTAGACATGTGTACTACTCCCCACTGGTTTTAATGGGAATTCAGAGCAATCCGGCCAGGAGGAGACACTGTAGATGCTGGAAGTGAAACCAAACCATTCCCAGCATCTCCCAGAGACCAGCCCAAACTAAAAGCAGCTTCTGTCTGAGCTTCCCCACTTACTGCTGTCTGAAGTGAAGGAGCTTGAGGCATCTGAGCCGTGGCTGCTGGAAGACACAAGTGTGACATGGGGGTTTGCTGCAGGGGAGACTTTAAATGACATTTCACAGACACAGGCACTGCAAGAGCCCAGGTCCACACTCACAGCCTGTCCTGCAACTCCTCAACATCGTCGTAGATGTCCTCTGGTGCCTGCAGAGACTGCCAAGGGTTTTGGTCCAAGGCTGCTCCTTCTGGCTTTGGAGCATCAGCACCCACACTGTGCCCTGGAAATGAGGAAGGACCTTTGGTTTAGGAGCTTTGCTGAGGAACTTCTCAAGAGAAAGGACAACTGGTGAGGGTAACACAGCAAATAAGAGCCTACAGATATATTTTCCATTCTGGAAAATTCTCTGCTCCAAGACACTTCAAGAAACCAAAGTGAACAATTTTCAAAGTTTTTAGCTTCAAAACTTTTAAAAGTCATAAAAATGTTTTATGTTTAAAAAGCTTAAAATGTCTGTCGATTTTTTTCAATTGTGGCAGCTCTGACCCAAATCTTCTTCACCTAAAGGCATCCAAGAGATTATTCTTGGATCTCCAGAGAAGTGATTGGAGGGAAAGCTTGGCATGGTTGGTGGAAATGTTAAGACCCAAATAATGAACCAGTCCATTGGAATACACCTGTAAATCAACATCTTGGAAAGAACCCAAGGAGGATGAGCACCTCTGAGATGGATTTCACCAAGGGCTGGAATCAAGCCTGGGAGTTGAACCTCATGAGCTTAGAAAGAGATTATTACTGGAGAACTCCTAAGTGGCAATGTTAAAACCTTAAAATTCATTTAAGAGAGCTGGAGCAATGCAGAAATACAGCCACACAAATAAAAGCACATAAAGTTTGTAAATGAACATGGAGAGTCTGCAAGGCCAGGCTGGGCAGGGCTTGGAGCAACCTGAACTAGTGGAAGGTGACCCTGCCCATGGCAGGGGTGGAATGAGAGGATTTTTTAGGTCCCTCCAACCCAAACTATCCTGATTCATGCAGTAGATCTTGCTGGACACAGGAACCACCTCAATAGGATCCAGCTAAACATCCAAATTCAGCGAATTAAAATAGCAGGCAGGGGTGGACCAAACAATTCTCCAAATCAGCCTCTCTGTGGAAGCAGGAGGCTCACCAGGAGTACTTTGAAAAAAAAAAAATCCCAACAGAAATTACCTCCAGCTGCTCAAAGGTCAAGCAAACCAGCAAGATCTTTTACAGAAACAGACACCAACCAAACCAGAAAATTATTATGAGGTGATTTAAAATAATAATAAAATAAAAAAAAGAGAAATACCTGAGAACCACACCAATAAAAATAACCACGGTCACAGTCAATTTACACTTTCTCCTTCACACTCCTGGTCTGTCCACAGAGCCCAACAGAGCTACTTTTCTCTCTTTCATCTTTGAAATGCTGCCACATCACACCAGAGCCTTTGCAGAGTAGGACCCATGAACATTTATAGCTGAAGCTGCAAAATTGTGCTTACAGAGGGGATGTGATTTGGTTTAATTGTGCAGCTGAGGTGCCTCTCAGCAGCTCTGGTGACTGCCTCAGAGTGTCCTGGCAGAAGGAGCCCAAAGTCAGCCTGGCACCATGAGGAGATGGAGCAAGGAGCTGTCACCCATCTCAGTGAGGGACAGAGGGACACTGCAGGCTCTCACCCTGCTCACGAGCATTTCTGCCCCAAGCCTCAGCCAGCCCCTTTCCTGAGACTCCATAAATTACAAGGAGCAGAGGAGATGGATTTCAGCTCTCACGGATAAGGGCAATCTGCTAGAAAAACAAACACCTCGGCCGGAGTTATGCAGATGGTTAACCAACTTAGGAAGCGATTTGCACAGCCAAAATAAATGATTCACACCAGAATACAAACGCTCATGCAACCTTTTGCCCCGGTTTAACTAAATTGGTTCAAGAGCAGCATCCAAATTTAACATTATTTCCCATATGGAAGAGACATTTGGGCAGCAGATGGGGCTGGGGATTGAGGAAACACTCAATGGTGCAATGAGATACTCACAGTGCTCTGCTCTGTCTTTTGCCAGCCCTGGTGGGGTTGGATACGTTGCAGTTTGGGGACTGGTCCCATCCTGCTTCCCCTGCAGAACCCTCAGCCCACCTCTGCCCTCTGCCTTGGCATGGCTGGTGGGAGACATGTACTCATTTCCACCTGTCTGGGATCAAACGTTTGGTTTGGTCATTGCAGCCCTTAGAAACAGCTTTCTAGTATCTATTTCTATTATACATCTATGCATCTGTAAGAAAATCAATTGTCTGTGGACTTAAAAGAGCTTCACACCCTTCTCCATCAGCCCTTCAGGCTGAAGCAGCTGAGTGATGAACAAACAAAAGAGAAGGTGGAAACCCCCTGGGATTAAGGGCTCAAGTTTCAACTGCTTCCCAAAGAGAGGGAGGGCAGAAGGAGAAGAGACATCCTATGATAATTATCAAAATTAACCTCAAGGATATTTTCAGATTTTCAATACCTTGAAAATGTTGTTCTCTTCCAGTTTCGTTCTTTCATGACTTGGTTTTCCCTCTTTTTCATCCTCTATTGGAGCTCTTTCTGGGCTGGAATGTTCAGAAATGAGACAGATCTCAGCACACAGACACTTCAGCAAAGTCACAAACACACTGCCCTGTGACAGTGTCCAAATCAGTAGCTTATTTTCCCTCTGAATGAGGGAGATGCCCAAATGACCACCAGTAAAGCAAGGGTAAACCCAAATCTAAAGGCCAGTGGTCACTCAGTACTACAAATCATTCTTGGAAGAGAGACAAATCAGTATGATTGCTTCCTCACAGCAGGAAAGGACAAAACAGTTCAATTTGTGGTGGCACCTGGATAACACGATGTGCCTCTCATCACACTGTATTGAGATTTAGGGAAAAAGAAACAGCAAAGGATGCAGGACTTGATACCTTTTTTTCCCAGCATCACAACATTTCCCACAAAAGTGACCCCTTTTTGTCACACAACTCTTCAATCACCACCAAAAAACCCAGCCTTCAGACAGGGATCACAAATACACACCACAAGGAGCACGAAGTGTGACATTTGTAGGGTGAAATCCAGAAAGAAACTTGCCTTGCCTCGGACCTAGAACCAGGTGCCCCAGCTTGAGAGCCTCATAACTCTCCCTGTTTACACTGCTGAGGTTTCAGTAGGAATAGACAGTGTAATTTTTCACAATCTCCCCTCCAGATATGCTTTAGAATGAAAACAATCTTAGAAACCATGAGTGCTGGCATAGAAAAACATCATCTATGCTGTCTTGGTCATGAAATATATGACATTTCTTTCTATTTACTGAGTGTTACAGTATTCAATTCCTAACCCGAATCAGTTGTGGGGCTAGAAGTTGTTTGAGAGAGAGGAGAGGAAATTACCTGGATTTGGCAAATGGAAAAATCTTCTGTTTCTAGAATAAAGAAGAGGAAAGCCTTCAGCCACTGAGCTTTTCTCAGCAGTCAAGCTTTCATACAAGGCCTCAACTGTCAACTAGCATTTAAATAAATATTTCTTTAGAAAGAAAGCCCAAAAGTATTTTATGTTTGGAATAGTCATCAGACAAGGATATTTCATGTACTTTGCAGGACAGGGAATACACATATTGACAAACTATACAGGGATAATAAAACACTGCTAGGGTTGGACCAATGGAGCTACTGGTCAGTATGGAAGCTATTACAGAAAGGAGAGCTTGCAGAGGAGGAGGAGGAAGTTTTTAAAATTTAAATGAAGATTTCCCAGCCTGCAATAAAATGAGACTCCAGCCAAGCCAGAGAACCTCTCTGCAAATCACACAGAGATAAATATGTTTGGGAAGCTGTGCTATTTCCCAGGCAGTTTGATGGCTTTGCAAGCCAGGACTTGAAATGGAGTTTGACATTTTACTAAGAGTGGTTCCCCAGTTTCAGCAGGGCCAGAGCTGATAGCCAGGACAGGGACATCTCCTGCACGAGGTGATGTGTGCTCCCAGCTGAGCTCAGCCATGCAGGGCTTCTCCAGAACAGCTTCAGCAATTCCTGCCCTGTGCCACACAGGATCCTGCCTTCCCTGCAGGACATCCCCCTGCCAAGGGGAACTGCCAGCCTCTGCAGCCAGGAGGAAGTGAAAAGAGGGGTCAGCAGCAGAGATATCCCTGCAGCAGGGCATGAAAGCCCCTACAGCTGTGCCCACCACACTTATCCTTACCCAGGTGTGCTGCCAAGCCAAGCAGCCTGGCTCAATTTTGTGTTCACATCTTCACAGAGGAATTACCAGCACCAGCTCACCCTTGGCAGGAAATTCCAGAACATTTCAGTGGATTTTTTTTCTCCAAAAATTCACATTCTTTATATTGGTGCTTAACACTTGGGGCTACCACCAACATCCATCCAGTTGGGGTTATCACTTCCTTACATTTCTGCAGTGGAAGTCAAGGCAACTGACTCTTCCCATTGGTGTGTTTGGGAATCTTTTTAGTCTTTGTGTCCCCTCTGCAACCTCTTATCTATTTTTTGTGAGTCTTCACTGACAACACACAGAGAAATTCTTGGCAGGTAAGAAATACAGAAATTAGAAGTTTTCAAGACACTTACCTTGTGTTTTTGAAGCTCTGCCTTAGGTGCTAGGAAAGATATTTATGAATAGATATTAATTTCTAGTCCACGTTAAAATCACTGCACTTTTAGGTGCAAAACTCAGCTTCAGTTGGGATGCTCAGAATCCAGGCACACATTCACCATGGACACTATGTCCTACAGCTCCTTCCCTCTGCTATTTGAGCATTTGTAATCAAAATTTAGCCCAGCTAACTGGACTACTGCAAGCATTGATTTACATGCAGAGGGCTGCAGCACCAAGTCTGACTGGACACAGTTTTCAGGGATCTATGAAGTCCCAGGCAGTCCCCCCAAGGGAGCTGCTCCTTTCCCACTGGGAGACAAAATCCGTGCACATGGAAGGAATAAACTCCCCAAAAGAGGCAATGCTAGAAATTGTAAAAGCAGAGCAGTGGCACCTTTGATAGAGAAAATTATACTGGGAAAAAATATTGATGGACCTGGAAAAGTCTTCTAGTCTGTGCCCTTCTCTTCCCAGGAAGTTTCTGAGGTTTGCCTCACCATCTTCTTTTTATTCTCCTCCTCATGGGTAATGTCTTATGATAATCCCCACTGAGTTTTACTACAAGCATCATTTTACCCCCAAAATTTTAACTTTTTTTGGTCATTGCCCCAGAGTCCTCACACTGCACAGGAGGACAGGACAGTCATAGTTGTTCTCCCAGACCACTGTGCAGCTGCTTTTCTCAACTACTTTTCTCAACAGGAAACTGCATTATTTCCTATTTTAAAGGCTTTTCTTCCCAGCTAGCACGTAATTCACCTCACAGTCCTGCCTTTCAAAGTACCTTCAATGACACACAAGGTTGTGGTGTCCCCAGACTGATTCAGGTACATCGGAGTTTCTTCATAATTATTCTGCTCTTCAAGTTGAGCGCTGAGAAGATGAGAAAGAGAGAAAAGGGTTTTTTTTCTGTCCCTTTTAGTAAAATGAAAAAAAATATTCATCTTAAGGACAAGGAAATCAAGTGCTTTGATAGTGAGCCTACAAAAAAGCAAAGAGAAATCAGGAATTCCTCAGAGAGAGAGGAGACCTGTGGCAGATGCAGGGCTCAGCTGAGCCTTTCCCCTCGACTCCACACTCCCACTGGTTGTCCTTTGGGAGGCCAGGCTGCACTTAGAGGGCTCAAAGCCCATCAGGAGACTTCCTAGCAGGGTTAGAGTCTCCTGCCTACAGCAATCCCTCAAGTAGAAACAGAACAAAAAAAAACAAAACCAAAAAAACCCAAGGAAATTTGAGCGCAGCGTTTTCCAAGCCTACTCAGGTACTTTGAAACTGATAACAATTCCCAGTTGCACTGCTTGGCATGTGGCTTCTCCTGGAAGGGAACAAAAGGGAAAGCAGAGAGAGCAGAGGGGACATTTAAAGGTCCTGCTCCTGAGCTTATCAAGCCACCCACTCCATGCCCACACCATGAGTGGCACGTGCCAGCCACAGAGGAGGGAAAGTGCCCCAGCACCACAAAGCCTCAAGTGCTGGGCTCCTCAGCCCAGTTCCCATCTCCCCGTTCTCCTTTTTCCTTCCCTCCTCCAGAAATTCACCTAAGTTCTGTTTGGGACGAGATGCAGGGGGAAAACCCAGCATTCCTGAATTGCCCAGGTGAATCCACCAGGCTTCCCCTCCGCCCACAGTGCTGGAGTTTTTTGGCATTTTAGGAATGTACCAGGAAGCAGCAAACGCACAAGACGCAGCTTGTAACACACAAGGGGGACGGGGTAAGGTGGGGAAAGAGCACCAGGAAGAATTCTAGTAGGAATTCCCTTCTTCTAACTTCAAGTCTGTAAAAAAAACCTCAGAGAGGGTCTGCTTTTCCTGGAATCACCCCCCTGTCACAACTCAGCTTTAACTCAGGGCAAACCAGAACATGAGGAACAAGAAACTCAAGGTGCACTTTGACAGCAGTGAAATCAGAGAAAGAAACAACCCCTCCAGTCAAGCAGAAGGTTGTGCTGCTGTCCCAGCCCCTGGTGTCCCCTGCAGCCCCCAGCACTGGGGACAATGCCTTGCTGGTGCCACAGTTTATCCCCACACAAGCACTCAGAGCTCAAGAACAGTCAGCACTAAGAAACTATGTCAGGGTCTCTAAGAGACCAGACTTCATTCCAGGTGAGGCTTCGAGGAGGGGAATTCCTGTCCCCAAACTGCTGTTATTTTGCTTTTGTGCCAGAGTTGTTTAATTAATTTCTCCTGTTATCACGCAGTTAATATTTAACAAGTGACCTACTGTAAAGACCATATCACAAGTGTTGGAGCAAGACAGCTAATTCTGCTGCATTACATTGCTAGAACAGCTTCTGGCAGTGCAGAACAGCCTTAGAGGAGGTCATTTTTTGACCACTTCTCTTCTGACAAGTACAGGTTAAAAGTTAACCTGGCAGGAGCACCTCATGATGTCAAGAACAACTTGCTGTCGATAGCTGGAGGAGTTGTTCCAGCACAGAAAGTATTTTAAGAATTCCCCTCTCTTTGCTTTGGTTCAGCTGCTCCATTTCCCCTTTTCACAACTACAACAAAACGTGTATGAATATTTTCCTCCACTTTTGCTGTTCTTGTGGTACAAAACTCGGGCTCCTGCACAACCACTCATGACAAGTCAGAGACCAGAAAAAGTCAGGAGCTCCCTGCATACAAAAGAATTGTGTCAGCAAGATTTTTGAGCTGCTTCAGACAAACTCAAGTGATTTTGGACCATCCCTCAATAAAAACCTCACTTCAGCATGTGGAGGCAGCTGAAGGGCAGGAATGGTGAGGGAGGGCAGTGGCTCCTGTGCCCTGGTTGTGCTGGCTGCACACAGGATCACAGATTGGTGCAGGAATACAAATTCCTTTGCTGCTGGCAAAGAAACCCCCAACACCTGCTGGTTATGCCAGGGCTTTGTTTCAGCAACAGTTTTCAAAAGCGTTTCTTTTCTAAAAACACAAAACTTGAGTACACAGCAAACAGGAAGCAAAAAAACACACGGGGGGTGATGACTGTGCAACTGGAGCACTGGCAGTGTTCCACTTGCCACCAGCTAAACCAGACCTAAAGGCACAGATATGGCTCTCCATGAGGCTCTAAGAGCCCACAAGGGAAAAGAGGGGTGAGTTTTTCTTCATTAGGAGAAGGTCATCCCATCTAGCTATGAGCCTGTCACGTAGGTTCACGCAATCACAGAACCCCAGAATGGGTTGGGTCAGAAGGAACCTTAAAGATGATCCAGTTCCAAACCCTCCCTCTCCCACAAGCAGGGACACCCTCCACTAGACCAGGCTGCTTAGGATCCCATCCAGCCTGGCCTTGCACACTTCCACTTCCTTGAACATCCCCTGGGGCAAGCTGCTGCCTCCAGGAGTGGGACATTCCCTCCGGGCTGAGTGGGAAATGGCACAGGGATGTTCCCATCACCTGCGAGCTACACCTCGCCTCTCCCCAGGCTCACCTTTCAGGGGTCAAGTAATCCTCTTCTCCGGCAGCTGCACACAAAGACACAGAGGATTAGTGTTGGAAGGCGAGCCCACGTCTCCGGAGAGGGTGCCAGCAGAAACTGGGGACGTGCCCCTGGTAATGTGTCATTATCATTTCACATTTCCAGGCAACCTCGGGCTTTCTAGAGATAGATAATACTGGGAGGGCACGGAGGTGTTGGCATAGAAATGTAACTAGATCCCCCCATCAGATTAATATATTTAGAAAAGGAAAGTAGAATAGAAAAGAGTTTCAGTGAAAAACTCTCCCTCCCTCTCATCCTTATCAAAACCGGGGCACACCAATAAGCACTGGCACTGTTAAGCCAAGGAGATTTTAGCAGAGCTCTTCTTACAAAAGCAGCTCCCTTTGAATTCATCAAAAGTTGTGCCTAAAGATCTGGCTGTAATTAAGGCTGTATCTATAAAGAAACACCACTTAGCAGCTTAATAAGTGGGCCAGAATATTCTATTATGCAACATCAATAGGGTTTTATTATGGGAAACTGAACTTTTGCATTTCTTGATGTCGGAACACTTAACGACATGGCCCTCTGTTGTATTTAAAACAGAAGTGGGGGGGATTAGCAGACTATTTTCTAACAATTTTATTGTGCCTTCCCACAGTTGTGCGCTCCAGAGTCAAGGCATTTCCCATTGAAGAGGAGTGATAAACATCAGCTCAGCCCACAGGCAGCAGCTGCTGCTTTACAGCCCAGCTGTAAACTGCTCTCAGCACGCTGCAGTTGGGAGGGAAGCGGATTTCTGAGCATGGGATGGCGCCCAGCCTGGAAAACCAGATCCCTTTTCCAGATTAAGAGCAAAAATCGGCCCCACTGAAACTGCTGGGCTCTTATTAATGTTTGAGGAAGAAGTTATAAACAAGTAACAATGTCTGATTTCTGCGTGCTGGAAATCGCGGCCTTGCAGATGTCAATAAACTGCACAATTTAATTCATTTTCTATTGAACAGATCTGGAGAAAAAAAAAGGCTGAATATCTCTTACTTGTTTCATTTCCTCTGAGGACCAAAGGCAGAGTGCTTTGGAAAGCACTGAGATCAACCTTTGGGGGTCTTGGAGGCTTCCCAGGGGCAGGACCCAGGGATGCAGCTGAAGGGAGAGGTTTAATCCTTGGCCACTTGCTCCCAGGGCTGTAAGACCATTTTCCTGCTCCAGGCTGGCAGAAGAGAGGTTCCAGTTCTGCTCCAGAGAAGCACAAAGACAGGAAGCAATTAGCCCTGATTTAAGCAAAAATCCATGTAGGATCATTAGTTGTTACACTGACATTTCTAACCAGCTCTGTCTCCTCCCAGTTTGTGTCCCCATCACACAGCAGATCTCTCAGCATGCTACCAGAATGGCAGAAAAAAATGAAAATATCCATTTTTACCGAATTTTACCACGTGAACCTTGTTGGGGTCTCAGCTCTGACAGCTCCCTTCCTCTGGATTATGAAATACCAGCCCAATTTTCTGTGCTGATAACAGTTTGATCCACCAGGATTAAACCACATGGCTGTTTGCAGTGCTCAGCCCAGGTGAGGTGGCTTTCCAGGGTAAACAAAGACTTAAGGTTTTCAGTGCCCCATCACCCAGTCACGTCAGCAAGGGGAACTTCACAGCCTCCGAGTTTCCCAGCACCAGTTTCTCTAAGAAATACATTCTCAGATCTTAAATATGACCTTTTGCAAAGATGTGAGGGTGTGGGGTGGGGAGGGATTCAGGTTTAAGCTCTTTTAATTAGAATTAAACTGTCTTTGCAGACCAGCCAAGCCTTTCACATCTGTGTGAAGCCACATTTACCTTGGGATTGCAAACAGCCAAAGCTCACCAAAAACTAAGATAGTCTCAGTGTTCATCCTACTCTTGAAATGTGGACAATTTCTTAGAGTGAGTTTTAAAAAAAAANATCTGTGTGAAGCCACATTTACCTTGGGATTGCAAACAGCCAAAGCTCACCAAAACTAAGATAGTCTCCTGTCCTCAGTGTTCATCCTACTCTCGAAATGTGGACAATTTCTTTGAGTGAGTTTTAAAAAAAATTTGTTGGATATGAGGAATTCTCCCCTTGCCCAAGTGGAGCAGCAGTTTGAGACCCATTTCTCATCTCCAGGACCTCCAGAGCAAGAACAGAGCATTCCAACAGGCAAGTTTGGCCTCTTGTCCTAAGGGTCCCAACCCTTAGGAGCTTTTCTCTCCTGCTGCTGTATCCTGCACTTCCAGATCACCTGTACACACCTATATTTCCCATATTCAGTGCTAGGAATACACCTCACCATACCTTTCTGCAGCTGAGGTGGCTCTCTTGGTGCACAATAACCCGACTGGCAGAACGCAGATGCCACAACACCCTCAGCACCTGCTCCATCAGAGCTCCTGTGTCCTCTGGGAGCCTGAGGAAGAGCTATCCCACTGCCATGCACAGCATCCTTCCTCTGGGCATGCCAGTCCAGCACAGGGGAGCTCCCAGAGGATGGCATCCTGCCTGATGCAGCGGGAGCTGAGTTTGCTGCCCGCTGGGTTGGGACTCTTGGACTTGTTTTCTCCTGGCGGGATAGAGTCTCTTCCCAGATCTGTAGGACATGCTGGAAAGAATCCGGGAGCTGAGGGTCCTCTGGAGTTGTTTGGCTTGGTCCTTGCTGGTCAGTGCCACAGCACAGAAGAGCCTTTTCTGAGCTGCTCGTGGGAGAGCTCAGCTCTTTCTCTGAGGTGCTGCCCTTGTGCTCTTTGCTGTGCCCTGTCCGCTCCTGAGGCAGTGCCAAGGGGCTGTGCTTGGTGAGCACAGGGGGTTGGGAGGTGGGATGGGCAGGTCTTGGCACTTTCACCTCTCTCTTAGTCGGGGGCAGAGGGCTGGACGTGGTGTTCCCTGCACAGCCAGGCTTGGGAGAGATCTCCGTGGGAGGTTTCTGTCCCAGCTTGTTGGCCAAGTTGGAGTCATTCTGAAATTTTGCTCGGAGGGCTTTGAAATCAGTCACTCCTTCCTGGGTGAGGGGAGAGAGGAGAGCACAGAACAGCTGCTTACAGAGGTGGCAACAGGCAATTCAAACAATCATACTGTCTTCAGAGAGAAACAGGCTGCACACTCAACCTTGGTCACCAAGGATATGCCAATCCTGGTGAAAACTTAAAAGCAGTGCAGGAGAATTTGCTCTTGCAAAGGATCCTCCAAAGGCTCACAAATCACTACTGGTGAAGACAAAAGAGCTGAAAACAGGGGGAAAATGCAGGAGCACAGGTTTGAAACCAAGCAGGAGCAGTGTGGCCAGGGGAAATGCCTCCTTCTCCCCAATGTCACCCAGTGACAGAGAATTTCCCTCGGGAGGATCTGGCAAACACTGAATGGAATGTTAGAGCTTTCCTGGCAGAGGTGCTGCAGTGCTGTTTATGCACCTGCTGGGTATGAAAGCTGCACTTTATTTTAAGTACACAAGCATCAAACAGGGGAGAGGCCAGTGCTGCTCCAGAGATGTCCAGTCCATCCCCACCCTCCTTGAGAAAACTCCACCATGAGAAGAGAAGCACTAAATATCCTCCTTGGTGCTGCACTCCTAGTGACCCCTGGGACAAAATGCTCTTCCTCCATGGTCCTGGTTCAGCTCAGGGTCCCCAGGGCTCTTTGGATGCTTCTCCCTTGCCTTTAATGCCACTCCAGGAAGCAGAGCACACAGAACCCAAACACATGGCACACAGAGACATCAAGAGCATCTCCCACTGCAGGTGATGGATACTGGCCATGACACTCGATTCCTCTCCCACACAGTTACCAGACCCCAGTTCTTGAAGAAAAGGAGCAGCAAATCAGTGACAGTGCAGTTTAAAAGGGCACTAAAAGAACATTTTGTTTCAGTCCCTCACTCCCCTGCTTCCCACCATCCCACGCTGGAGAAAAGGGACCACAATTTTTGCCTGCAGTGCCATGGCCTAAATTCATCCCTGAACTGAACTGGGGAGAAAATATGAAGAAAAATTTATGAGCTACTTAAGTCCTTGAACTGCTCTATAACTTTTTATATGCCATGATTACATTAGGTGCTCTGCTCTGGCAGCTTAGTTCAGTGCAAGGCTTCACGAGAACCTGTCTAATGAGGAAATTGGAAAAAATTATCTAGGACAGAACTTCGTTATTCTGAAAAAAGCCCCAGCCTTAAGTGTTAAGACAGAACAGATGAATAGCATACTGAGGTTTTATTGCATTTAATTGCACGATTTATTAAACACTGACAATTTCTCTTGAATAACCCCTTTCACTGACTTTATTACTTTCACAGGGTAGTACATGATGTAAAGAACCAGCCCTTGGGGGAGAGGTTTGAATTGCTCCAATTATATTTCATATTAGTGGTCAGCAGCCTGATGCTGTGTGAGCTGCCCAGACAGGCTAATCTAGCGGCGAGCCATGGGAGCTTCCAGAGGCACACGGAGGGTGAATCACATTTTGGGGAAAAAAGATTTTTAAAAATCCCCCGTGCACCCAATCCCTCCAGCCATGCCAGACAGGAAATAAAGCAGTGAGGTGCCCTAATGCAATTGCAGGGGGGTGTTGCACGTGCGGCAGCAGCAGTTGAAGAGTTCAGCTCTTTACCTCCCCTTGCTGATTTTCTTCATTGGAGCAAACAGTTCCTCATCAGCACCCCCAGAGACAAAGAGAAGAAAGAGGAGAAAGTACCTGCTTGTCTCAGTGTGCTCCAGGCGAGGCAGACACGGGCTTTTTGGTCAGGCCTCTCCCTGGTACTGGCTGTGACAGAAATGGCTGTGACAGTCATGAGCCTGGCACCAAGTTTGATTAAAGTCCAATGGATATGAGCTTTCCCTTTTCCCCCTCAAATTGTTATTCTTCTTGCCTTGAAACAACTGATTTTCCTAATTAAGAGGGAGATTATCTGTGCTCAAGGCACTTTCAGTGCCCCTCACTAGGATATGGTTCCCCCAGAGTGCACCCTGATGGGATTCTCATGGGAAGGAGGGACAAGGGCGAGCCCCAGCCAAATACAGAGAACTGCTGGGGTGGATGGGGTTAAATTGCACCCCACGGCCACCTCCTGCACACCCACACCCAGCTGGGCAATCCATCCCTCCCCCAGAAGCTCCTGCCTATGCTGTTTCCTTGCACAGGGCCGAGCTTAGCCACGCCAAGGTGCAGCGAGTTCTCCTGGTCTCTGTAGGGATGGCTGTCCATCAGAGCTGGGATGGTTTCAAACCACAGACCCATCCAAGCAGCTCTCCTGTTCTATCCACACACCTTCAGCTGGTCCAGGGAGATGCTCAGCCTCAACACAGTGCTGGGCAGGTCACAGGCAGGACACACAGGGAGGGCTGGGGTCCCCTGAAAATCAGACCAGCTGACAGGCAGGGAGAATACACTCATAAATTTAAAGGCCTGCCAAAAGCTCACAATGTGTATTACAGCTACATCTGGCCAAATAATTGACTGTGAATAATACCACATTTGGCAAAATCCCACGCAAGATGAGAGGGGAAGAGAGAAAAAAGGAAACAAACTTCCACTGGCCGGAAAGCTGTGAGCATTAAGGAGTCAGGGGACAGAAGCATTACAGAGTGAGGCAGCAGGGAAACTTTCCATATTTTCTCCCTATAAATAAAATGCTCTTCTAACATCAAGATCAGTCTAGGAAGCAGGATAAAGCTCAGCTTAAGTCTATTATAAGGATGCCTTTTAGAAGGAGCACCAGCAGGAGGTTTGTGCTGATACCTTGGACTAACCAAGAGGAATCTGAATTACAGAATCCCAGAACGGTTTGGATTGCAGCAGACTTTGAAGATCAACTTGTTCCAGCCTCCTGCCATGAGCTGGGACACTGACCAGGCTGCTCATAGCCCCATCCAATCTGGCTTTGGACACTTAGAGGGATGGGGCAGCCCCAGCTGCTCTGGGCAACCTATGCCAGGGCCTCTCCACCCTCTAAGTGAAGAATTTCTTCCTAATATCTGCTCTAACCCTGCCCTCTTTCAGTTTGAAGCCATTCCCCCTTATTCTGTCATTCCAAGGCTTTGTCAAAAGCCTCTTTCCAGCCCCCCTACAGCCCCTTCAGGTGCTGAAATGCTGCAATAAGGGGACCCTAAAGCCTTCTGTTCTCAATCAATTAATGAAATGGAACTAATTGTCATTAGTTTCCTGAAGCTGCTTTTCTAAAATGAACCAACACAGGGAGATAAACCCCATTCAAGACGTGTCACGCCGGACAGCCGAGATGAAGCACTGCCTGTTCCCCTCCTGGAATTTTTCTGGTTTACTCCATTCTTTATCTCGATTCCCAAGGGAGCTGCGGTGGGTAAATGTTTAAGCTGTGCTGCCCTCTGCCCTGGCGTGGGACTGCTGGAGCCAAGCCCAGGCACCCCGGGCAGGCTGAGGAGAGCGCGCTGCAGATACCATCGACTCATTAACCCGCCGGCTTCTCCCAAAATAAATAAATAACCCCCAGCTCGACTTTCTGTTACATCAAGAGGCACAGCTCGTGTCAGAGTGAGAGGGGAAGCAGGCAGGCGCCGGGAGCCCCTGTTTTTGGGGCAGCAAAGCGGGATCTGTGCGGTCTGGGCACAGAGCAGGAGCGGCGGTGACAGCGCGCACATCACTGCCGGGATAACGCGCTCCGGGCACTCCACGGAGAGAACCAACTATGAACCAGCATGAGAAAACCCAGCAGAAACCCTTCCCCCGGGCCAGGTGAGAAGAGCCAGAGCCCCAGCAGTTACCAGGTCCATCCCTCGCTGCTCCAGGCCGGCTCCAGCGGTTCAGCCCAGCACAGCCCGAGTGCCCCGTCCGGCACCGCCGCTCCGGTGCCCGCCCTGCGGCCGCGCCGGGCGAGGCGGGGCGAGCCCTGTGAACACCTGGGCTGGGGCTGGGGCTGGGTCTGCCCCCGGGGCGGGGAGAGCCTCACCTGGGCCGGGCTGAGCCTGCCCGGCTGTCCCTGTGGTGCCTTTCAGTTTTAGCTTTTATGTTTTTTAGATCCTGTGCTGTTTTAGCGGGTAGTTTTAGGTTTCATATCAAGTGCTACTGAGTTCTCTTCACAGAGCAGGCAGACAAAACAATTCCTTCTCTAGTCTGATACCAAGGACAACTTTCAGGCCCAAGAACCAAAACAGCAGTGAAGTGAGAAGGAAAAAACAGGAGGATGGAGCATCAAAACCTGAAGCTGTAATTGGACAATTGATTCTAATATGCCAATGGACCAGAACTTATAAAAGTGTGAGACCTCATGATCAATGATCCATTTTGTGACCATTTTGGGGCATCTTGGGTGAGGTCTGGCTGGACTCTTGTGCAGCCCAGGTGTGCCCATTGAGGCCTTTTAATAAATCCTTACTTTATCCTTTTGCTCTGACTGGTCTCTGTTCCAGGTCAGCCTCCAGAAGGCATCACCTGACCTGGCCCACGGTTCCCTAAACCACAAACATCAACACCACAGCAGGCTTGGGATGGGAAAGGGAGAGATCAGGTTTGGTTTGCTTTTTGAGGGAAAGAATGGCACTTGCCCTCAGCATGGGTGCCCTCACAACACCCTATAGTGTCTATATGATATCCATGTCCATGGAAGTTTGTAGAATCTTAGAGTGGTTTGGTTAAAAAGGGACTGTCCATTTCCAACCCCTGCAATGTGCTCTCAGGTCCCCTCTCACTCCTGGGGCAAGCAAAACTGAGGAGAGATGAGGAGCCCCACAATGTCCAGCAGTAATTCTCACCCCAAATTTTAGGTGGCCCCATAGGTGACACCCACCCTTCTGTACCAACCCAGCCTGCACCATGCTCTTCCCCACAGCGATGCCAGAGACCTTGGAGTGATCAAACCAGACATTTCCCCAGAGGAACCAAGTGTTTCCTTCATCTCCAGACAGCAGAGCCCAGCAAAACCACTCACCCTTGCTGCAGCTCACACACACTCCCTGGTGAAGCAGCTCCTCTCCATGGAGAGCTGTTCCTCAGGGTCCTAAGGACAGGCCAGTTAAATTAGGGCAAACAAGACTTCTCCTATCACTGAGTATTTCTGCCCTGGAGAACAGACTGAAAGTATCTGTCCAAACACTGGGCCTGTGTTTTTACAGAGCATGTCTCCCAGGAAAAGCAAGGCTGGTTAGCTTGGCAAGAAGAGAGCTGAGAGCCCCAGGACTTCCTTTTTCCCTCCATGAGTGGTCAAATATTTTTTCATCTCTCTCTTCAGGAGTGCTTGGGGTTTTCCTTGGAGCAGGGACAGCTGCTGCAGGCTGCTGGTGGCATTCAGAGGTGGCTGTTGATGGGGCTTGGGAGGGCAGGCAGCCACAGGCAGCCTGAGCAGTACTCATGAGCTGACCCCAATCCCGCACATCAAACTCAGCCCCTCTCCTGTAGATCATTCCCAATAAGATGCCTGGAAAAGAAACCATGAGGAGACCTTAAAAATCATCCAATTCCAACCCCCTGCCATGGGCAGGGACACCTTCCACCATCCCAGGTTGCTCCAAACCCTGTCCAGCCTGGCCTTGGATACTTCCAGGGATGGGGCAGCCACAGGTTCTCTGGTCATCCTGTGCCAGGGCCTCGCCACTTTACAGGGAAGATTTTTCCCCCTGATATCTGCCCTAATAAACCTGCCCTCCTTCAGTTTGAAGCCCTTCCCCTCTGTCCTAGCCCCCTCTGCACATGGGCACTGAGCAAATCCTCGCCCCGAGCATCCCCAATGCCCCCAGGAACTGACCCTGCTTTCCAGAGCCAAACGTGAGGGGAGCTGAAAAATAACAGGAAGAGAAACTGAGGAGAAGAGAAAGGCTTATTTGTCAGAGACATGACTTGAAGCATGAGTCTGGTTCTTCACCACATGAAAAGCCCTGCTGCTGTGTGGAGGTCTTGGAGAAGAAAGGGGGATCCTGCCGAGCTGGAAGCTGGCAGGGAAGCCTCCCAGGGCAGTGCTGGAGTCGCAGCAGGATGGGAATCAATGCCAGCTTTGTGTACAGGTAGCTGGGGAGGATTTATGACCCGCCCAGTGGTGTGAACACAGACCATGAATTAAAGCACTGTTGGAGAATCAGGAGGGTCTGACTTCAGAGTTGCAGTCCTGAGGAAAAGGACAGGGTAGATTCCTCTATATGCACTCCAAAACTAAAGTAAAATGCCAAAAGTTTCTTTAAAACATGCATTTTGTGTGTGCTAGCCCTGTAGGACCCCACTAGCCCCACCAGGGCTGCCATAAATCTCACTGGGCTACAACAACTGCACAGGGAGGACGGGGCAGCCGTGGTGCTGTGAGCATCACACACTGCACAAGTGGAAGCCAAATCTTTTTTTAGATGTCCCAGCAAAACAGAGAGGCCCCCTCCTTCAGGCAGGAGCTTGGTTGGGGTTTGCTCTGGGATTGCATCTCACAGACAGCAACCTAGGATGGGAATTCCCAGGCATAGCCCCACTGGGAATAAACCCAAACACCACTACTGGGAGCAGCAGCCCCAAAGACTCCCTGCACATGCACAGCCTCCCCAGGACAAACCATTTCAGCATCTTTAAAAGTTTTACATGTAATTTCTTGCGTGTCTTTTTTTTTTTCCCTGCAGTGAAGCATTTAGTACATTATGTATTCACATCAGTCTGAGGGTTGCAAGCACAGCATTCACCCAACTTATTTTCCCTGTATTATTCTTTTCAGCTACTTTGTGGACTGGTGGAGTTTGTATATAAGTCTGTTATAGAGATTTGTGATTTTTTTTTCCAACTTTTTAATCCTTTTTGGATTTTACAGAGGTGCTACTAGAAGCCAAGAACAACATCAGATCTTGGGAATATGCTTTATTCTCAGTATTTCAGCTTTTTAGAAAGGTAGGGTGGTGTGACTGGTGAAGATGAGACAAATTTTGGGGCAATCCAGTCTTTTTTGGAAGATAACAAGATTTAGGTATTGCCCATGACACAATTGGTGATAACATTAGCCCAGTGTCAAGATATTTTAGATTGGGGGTGGTCTGAGAAATTCTTTTCCTTTGTCACAGCTACTAGCCCCACATGTGGGACAACATGGGGAAAAGGCAGTAGGGTCCATATCTCTGAAAAAACCCCACCTCAAAACCCCCAAAAATGGGGGAAAAAGGAAAGCAGGACACAGCCTTGTAGGGAAGGATTTGGCTTGGTTTTAATGCCTTATTCTGTTCCCAGCAGGGCCAGGACACTCCCCCCAGCCTGGCTCCCTGCACATCTTGTAGAATGATTTGGGTTGGAGGGGACGCTAGGGATGATCTTAAATTCCCACCCTAGCCATGGGGAGGATGGCTGGAATCTCATCCTTTTCCTGCCAGGCGGTCATATCGTGCTTTTCCAGCAGAGGGGGAAATAGGATCACTTGTTCCACCATCAAGCTGCTTGCTGTATCTTTCCTCACTGGCAGGATGGAGGGATTTAGGGAAATGCAGTATTATTGATCCGTACATTCCAAAAGCCAGCGCTTGCTGTGGCTGCACAAGACCAGCGTTGTTTAGGAGCCCCATGGAGGCACTCACACAGCTCCATCAAAAGTTTTAAGATCAGCCCCATCAAAGCACTGTAGGACTCAAGAAAATGCATTTAAAAGCCTTGTCAGGTGTTTCATCAGTCCGAGCCACACGGTTGTCTCTGCAGAGATCCCACATTTCAGGGCACACCTTCTTTTAGCAGTACAGCCCGTGGAATCCCTTGTGTGTTTAGAGCTCAGTGTTCACTCTGGGGGAACAGACCTTACCAGAGCAGTTCTGGGTTCAGGGGCACCAAATGAGGGCTGGCAGGTCCAGCACTGGGGCTGTGGTCATCTGCTGGTCCTTGGGTGGACCTCTCCCTCCTCTCTCCACAGTCTCAGTCACTGAGAGATGAGCTCAATGTTGCACTGAGAATTTAAACTGGGCATGAAACACTGAGGAAATGAGGTGCAGGAGTGGAGCACAGAGGTGGTGAGAGGCTGGGCAGCAGCGTTTGCTGTCCCCTTTCAGACACCAGGGATGAGCAGGGTCAGGCACAGCCTGCAGCAGCCTTTTCCTGCTGTAATGCAGCCTTCCAAGCTGCAGGAACATCATCCCAGCATCTGCTCTGCAGGGCGAGCTACACCAAACATCTTGTCCTCCTTCGTGCTCCTACTCAGCTCTCCTACTTGCTCTACAATATAAAGCCACCTCTGAATCTAAATCCTTCTCTTGATGACATCTGTGCTGGGATTCTGATTTTTGAAGTTCAGAGATGAAGACCTCGGTAGCCAGCTTGGCTTCCTTGGCAAAACAGAAGTTCTGTTACCAAGCTGCTGTGCAGAGAAAGAGAGGATGAGCTGAGAAAAGCCCCATGTGTGCTGCAAAAGCACATGTGAAACAGCAAACTTTCCAAGGGCAGGGCTCCAACTGCAAGGCACAGCTTCTTGATCCTGCCATAGCTCTGCAGGACCTCTGCACATTGCAACAATCTCTATATTGTTCAAAAAAAACACCAAAAAAACCCACTGCCCCTGATTAAAAGGCTGTCTGCTCTGCCCTTTTCCCTGGTGAGCCAGGAGAGAGCGAACAGCACGTGGCAGATGTCAGTCACATCACACTTTGTGGGCAGGATGGCTCGAAGAGAATGAAAAAAAGAACAGGCCCCTCTGCCTTTCAATGTTCATGGCCTTCAAGCAGGAACAAAATGCAGATTTAAAGTATTGCATGAATAACATACTACAAAAAATATAAACAGAATATTGGCATTAAAAAAGGATGAATTTTTAAACATAACTGTATCCCCTGCAGCAAAAGCTATATGAATGTAGTAAAAATAAAAATCCACATATGAAGAAGGAACAAATGGAAATTGCTGGGTGACAATAATATTATGTTATAAGCATTACAACTCCAACCTGGGGCTAGGCTTGTGCAGCCAGCCACGTTACCCACGGGCTGCTCAGGTGTTACCTAAAGCATCAATGCACTCTTCAGGCAGAAATTAATTCCCTTTGTTGGGCCGAACACATTTGAAGTGGAGACTTTTCTGAAGTGGAACAAAATCCCGTGTTGCCAGCAAGGAGTTTGTTTACACTGAGTTAATCTGCCCTGATTTTAGACACGTAAGAGTTGTGAGTGAGGAACTGTCTTTTAATTTAAGGGCTCTTCAGTGTCAGGGAAAGAGCTCTGAGGTGGGAATGGCCACAAACAGATGATGTGAGCTCACTGCCCACCCCAGCCTGCTCACAGCCCTTTTTCCATGCTCCTGAAGGCTTCATGGCTCATTCATCTTCCTGAAAGATGAATGCAGAGACCATGGACATCACCATGGACAGCACGGCCAGCATTGTAAGCCAGAGGTCCAGAGACTTAACTCAGGTTTGGAGGGAAGGACCCAACACAAACATTTCAGACACGTTCCATTCAAAATGGTCTAAATGGAACCATAGCATATATATATATATATATAAATAATAGAACATAAGACCTCTGAGAAAGGTTCTTTAATTTCACCTCTAACGTGGAGTGCCTTGCTGGCTGCTTAAATCTCTCCCTCACGCCTCTCCCCCAGCCGACCTCACCTATCAGTGAGAAATTGGTGTTGTGCCTGATTGCACAAACCAGCCCAGCCTTTTACCTGGGAGATGTGCCACAAATAACTTCCATTATATATAGGGGGTGTTTCTGATGCTGCTATCAGAAAAAAAAGAAGATATAATGCTTCAACAGCCTTGCTTAGATGCTGAGGAGGCACTTGGCTGTGCAAAACAGCCATTTGTATCACAGGGCAGCCCAGGTTTGGATGGAAACCAGTGGGGTGCATCCCCACCAGACCTCTATAAACATGGCCAGAACCTTTTAATGTCGTTCTGTCGTACCAGCCACCTGCAGGGAGGCTGTGATGTGTAACAAGGAGGTGACGAGGGGGATCGCCTCAGGCCAGTTACATTTCCCTACTTTTTCTCCCAGGCAAAAGCAATTTAGGTTTAATAGTATATTAAAAAAATATTAAACCCCTTATTGGAGTTTTTCTTGCACAGGCAAAGAGAGGAGAAGGACTCTCTGAGCCCATCTGCAGTGCATTAGTGGGTAAAGGATTGCATTAAGGTTCTCCCGAAGGTCACAGAAGGGCACTGCTCATCTCATTCCAACACAGAGTTTACCCCCGTGCTACACTTCTTGCTGTGTAACAAAGACAAGCCCCAGGGTCACTCTGAACTTTAATTACATGAAAATAACTTGCTAAGGGGTCCTTTCGTTTTGATAATTTACAATACCAGCTATTGAAATGAGCTTTGCAATTGATTTGGGAAATACACAAAGTGACACTTCCAGCCCAGCCTTTTGTGGACGCAGGACAATTCACTGTCTGTTTAACAGCTATAATAGCCCAAGACCAGACTTTCCTACAATAATTACACTTTCTCTTGAATTTATTGAAGTTCAAACTTCTAGTTGTCTGCTGGGAACACTTCATTTATGCACGAAGCATCTCAGCCCACTTATGCAGAAGAAAATGCAGGGAGAAACAGGCACTTGTTTGAACACACAAGTCTCCACAGATCTCTTACTCTTTTTTAAACTGATACCTAATGAAGAGACAGATTCCTTGTGCATTTTTGTGCCTGCCTAGAGCCCTTAGGGGCATTTTGGAGGCTGTGAAAGCTTGAAGAAACAGCTATGAGGCAATTTGGGCTGTGACCAAGTGCCTTTCCCATGGCCATTTTTATTTTCTTCTAACACGACAGAACTAAATATTGTCATCTTGTGACTATTATCTTAAAAATAAGTAACCTGTGGTGTTCTTGCTTTCTCTGGTATTGCTTTCCTACACTTGTGCACATCCACTAAGATGCAACCCAGCTTAAAAGCATTAGAGCTACCACGAGCAGATGGGTTTGCACAAGGTATGGCCACAACAATTTCTGATATAGGGCATATTTTCCTCCCCCCAAATCACTTTGGAAAACAAGGAATTCAATTTTCACATTGCAGTGGCTGTGTAGGGCCACCCAAAAGCCAGGAGATAACTCACATCAGTTTTAGAGGTGGGAAACTGCCTCGTGGGGCCGGCAAGGGGAGGAGGCTGAACTGACATTTCCCTCATGTATCTGGAAGGTACACGCTCCTCATAACACAATTTTGTGCTAATCTTCAATTTGCTGTACTGGGAAGCTTTTCCCTGGTCAGCAGCAGACACATCAAAATTACAGTGAAGTCACTGTGGGAAATAACACGAATTTCCTCCTCCTTCAAATTAAAAGGAGGGCGCAGGCTGGATAAGAAACACACTGCTGCAATAGGACTTGATTGACTTTAATGTGGGAACAGTTGCTCAGTTTAATATATTTCCTTGCCAGAAAACCAGGAATTTGTTTCCAAAAGGGCAAAGGCCTCTGGGATGCGTCCTGATTCTTTGTGATTCGATCTGTGCTGCTGTCAATGATTTACTGCAGCATTTCGGAGCCTGGTGGGCTCCATGCTCCTTCCAGCAGTCCTGAAAACTTAAAAGCTTTGGTTTGCAGCTGATCTATAGCAAACATTTGCATATGGCCAAGCGATGTGGTGGGGCCTGGCTCAGCTCTGTCCCTTGATCCTGTCCGTGTGCTCACTGGCTCCAACACCAACCACGGCGTGCAGGGAGCTCCAGGCATCACCATACCACAGGTAAGTCTGTTCCCTTCCCCAGATTTCCATACAGGAATCACCAGCACGTCAACCAGCCCATCGGTTTTGTCCTGACTTGAGGCATGTGCACAAAGCTACCAGGAAAAAAAAGAATATTTAAAATTGGCAGCTGTCCAAAGCCCAAGCCAGGCATCGTAATTCCTTCTTAAAGGAACTGTTTGCACAACGGTTTTCCTTTCACAGATGACTATTAAACCTTCTTAAACTTCCTTACCAAAATTACCAGGCTGGGTTTGGGCACTTGAAATTAATTCTCTATACAGGATGATTTATGAGTTAATATTTTTCATATTCTTTTGCATTATAATTATTTTACACTCGACAACACGAAGCTAACAAGTGCATGTGAAAAACCCAGTTTTCAGTCCAAGCCAGATCCTCATACCACAGGTTTTCTTTTTCCCCCATGAACAATATTATTAACCTATCCAAGTGTCATTTGGGCTTTGAAGGAAGGGAATAAACAAGTTACACTTTTTCTAAAGCTACAATGTCATGATAGGGATATGGGTGGATTTTTTTTTTTTACAGCTATTAATTTCAAGCTTGTTGTAAAGGCAAATATGATTTAGGAGGATCAAAAAAAGGTATCAGTGATAATTGGAACATGGAGACAAGGAGAAGGCGGAAAGGAAAAAAACTGTGGTAGTGATACACTTAATTATGAAGGCTTATTTCGATAATCCCTTTTGAAAATGAACAAAGACGAGATTTTTGATGTTTGATGAACTTATCAAACAAGGCAGAATAATGAAGAGGTAAATGTAAAATCCAATCGAAGGTGAGCCAATTAAGCACTTTGCGAAGTGCTGAAGGATGCAGCCCACAAATCCTCCTGTCAGAGCAAAAAGGCATCAATACCTGCATGTGCTCCAGCTCAGGGTTCACCTGCAGGCTCCTGGGTTTCCATCTCACACACGCATCTGCACCCACAGGCTCCCTTACCAAGCAGCTGTGGCTCTCATTTAGCAAATCTCTCTTCCCTAGCCTCTGATGAATCCCCCATGAGCTACATGCCTCTGCTAATTATCAATATTTCTCTTTGGACTGCAGTCTTGTAAGTAAAACAGACTGCTCATTAGTTAATCACCAAAATAATAATAAAAAAAATAATGTTCTGACTCAGGATAAACCCTCAAAATACTTCGAAGGCTGTGGCGAGTGCAGGGTTGTATTTGCATGCCACAGATTGCTCCTCAAGACAAAGAAATGGCTCAAACAAATGAAGGTTTTAGGAGCAGAGACAGAACTAGGGATTGTAATGACTGGGCTGGGAGGCATTTCTGGCTGTGGGGTAGTGATATTCAGATTATGTGCAGTGAGTCTGATCCAAAAGCCACTACAATCCTGTACCTTTGCCCTTTTCTCCTTTCATAATATTAATTATTTTATTTTTCTTCTCAGAATTTGCATCTTTTGCTTTAGAATTACTCCACCAACAAATTCTTTGTCAGGGTCCTTTGTACCTTGTTCCCTCAGCAGCCATTCCCACCCCTCCACAAAGCCATGGAAACCAAGATCTTATTTCACACTTGCTGGGAAAAATCCTGACCATGAGTTCACACTGGTATAAAGAAAGTGACACCAAAAACAGGCTCAGCAGTGATGAACATCCCTGCTCCTGCAGATTGTGATGTGCTTCCAAAAAGAAAGGCAAAAAATTAGCTTTTCTCCAAAACCTGTCTCTTCACAACATTCCTTCTGTTTACTCAGGATGGTTTAGTCATATATATATACACATATACATACATATATATATAAATAAAAATATAATTGCAGGCTCTGCTCAATTCTTATGGTGAATACTTGGAAGGGGACATCTTGGGATGCTTGGTGGAAAAACACACACACAGAGACAATTTCCCCCCTTCCAGCCTCCAGCCCCTCTCAATATACAGCTTCAAAGACCTTAGGCCACTCTTTCTTCCCCTCCCTAGAAGAAGCAGCAGAGATGTTAATTCTCCAGCTCCTGTTGACTGTCAGCTGAGCCAATGGTCAGGATGGACTGATTGCTTCCCTTGCCAAGAGAAAAAAGTAAGGATCCACTGTAATGTATTCATTTATCTTCAGATGTGTCTGTGATGAGGATGTACACACATTAATTATATATATTATACATATTCATCATTCTGAAGCATCCAGTAAACTCATCCAAATATGATGGAAATGCTCCTCTGCTAGAGAGGCTCTTATTTACCCTGGTATGAACTGGGGAATAAATTCATCTGAGGCAGCAGAATGGGAAAAGCAAAATCAAGGCAAGTGGTGGAAGAGACAGGCCAGAATACTTGCCCAAGACTTTCTTCCTTTTCTGTCTCAGATTTAATTAAGTATCCCCTGATTCTTAATGCAAATAATCCAGTGAAAAGAAATTAGAAGCAGCCTTCATGCATCAGCTCCTGTTCTCATATTTTTATATCATTTCACATATGTCTTCATGGTTCGAGAATTTATTTTCAAATACCTGACATAATTCTGCTTTCTACTGAGTTTATCTTATCCCTGCCTTTTTTGTTCCTGTGATTATAGACAATATATTATCAGTAAATAATATGGCTCTTCACCCTTCCTTTTTTTTCCCCTTCCTAGTTTAAAAAGCAGCAATTCTCATTAATAATCCATCAGAAATGTTGCAGGATCAGTGTTGTAATTAGTGTCTGTGTCCATCTGAGCCCGGTGCATTGCAGGACAAAGCATATGCAGCTGGAAAAATGCCATATTTTTCCAAGGTATAAAATAGAGATATTTTTAAAACAGCCATTCTAGCCCCCTCTGAGTTCACATGTATGAACTCCGGGCAAATCTGAGCTCCCAGCTCTCTGCTAACTCTCCTGCCTTTATCATGTACGAAGTCTTCAAGCCACACACACAGAGGAAAATAGGAATATATATTGAAATGCTGGTTTTGATTGCCTCGTGGCCTGTAGAGGTGATGTCTGTGGGGGAAACACGTGCTTGTGTCTCTGAGCAGCACCGGTACCGGCGCCTGGTGCAGCCAGCAAAGTTTGGAGGGCGACGCTGCGTGGGGCACCTCTGGGATGAGCAAGCCTGTCGAGCTGAGACAACGTGCACAGGGCCACCAGGGTGTGGGCAGGACTTCCAGTGCCAGGGAACAGGTGAGTGAACCAGGCACAAACCCCTGCCAGAGAGGTTTTGGCCCTGGGGGTATCAGTGCCCTGCCCTGGGCAGCAGGAGGGTGAACCAGCACAAGCAGGAAATTTCCCCTCTTCAGTGTTTTCCCCCCACTACATCAGAAATCCATCCATGTTACACTCAGACTTGGGTAGAAAAGAAGGCTGTGTGCCATGGAGAATGTGAATTTTTCAGTGGAACAAAGAGAGTAGGAATACTGTGCTCCAACTGCTGTGCTGCATGCTCACACTCCCCTCCCTGGGCACAATGCTCCCACAACGCGCCGCTTTCTCCCCTGCTAGAGACAGAGTTCAATCATCAATCCAACCAGCAATCTGTTAGGGTGATTTAGTTATTTTTAGCCACCACCAGCTCTGAGGATTAGGATATAAAATGGCCGTTCTCTGAAACTTTGACTAGCCTTGACAGATTTTTGTTTCTACACAAATGGCTCAAACTTCCTTCCTGAGCATTTGATGAAAATTCTATCGAAATTTGGAGACACAGGTCAGCTCTGTGACCTGCTCATCAGCTGGAGGTTATCATCACTCCACTAGGGTAAATTAAGCAGTGCCAGTTCCTTCCTCAAGGCTTTCTCCACGCTCCCAGAAGCAAAAGCCCTTCCGCATTGCCTTTCCTGCAAATATCCATTCTTGCACTTAATTATTGCAATAAACTCCCCAAACACCTCCTGCAATGAGACGAGGAAAACTTTCACTTTAATAAGGTGAACTTGATTTCCTTAAGCCAAAGGGTGAAGCTATTCCTGTAGCAACTTTCCAAGAGTGTGATTTTAGAAAATAAAGTCAGGACAGCGAGGTGACCTCTCCTTGATTCCCACCTGATAGAAGCCCATGGGAGCAGCCAGCTTGGACTCTGCGCTGTGTTTAGGTCCCAGAAGCTCAGAAAAGCAAATCCCCCACGGAATAACACCGTGTTTAACACCCAGCATGACTTCTTGTGGCCATGAGATGTGGGAGAAAAACAGCACAATCAGTGCAAGCTGCCAGCCAGGATTTCTGGAGGGCGGATAAGGCACCGCCTGCATCTGTGCACTTTAGGGCGCTGCATTAAACGGCATCTTGTGTGCAACGGAGACAGAGACTGCAGAGATGGGTCTGATGAGGATAACTGCGAGGATGAAGATATTGAAAGCCCTTGTGAACATCTGTTCCCAATCCCAGGGGTGGAAAAAGCAGTCCAAGGGTGAGTAATTAATCAATAGCTGCTCCTCTCGCAATCAGAACAGGATTATGTTTCTTCTGTTGCTCTTCCTTAGTAATAGCGGTGATCCATGGATTGATAGGGGGCTGTACAAAACCCAAAGGGGAGGTGCTGTCCCATGTGACCATGGGTAGCAATGAGGGTTCATTCCAGCTTTTATTTCAAATTCTGTCTCAGATCTATTACCATCACAGTACTTGGGATGCTCTTTTTATATTCCCGAAAAAATAGATCCCAGTTACCTCACAGCTTTCTCCAGTTGCTAAAAGCAATAGACTAAAGCAAACAGCACACTTGGGAGATGCAGTACCCTGCTGGCATTTATCCTTGAGGAGATTTAACTCCAAGATTTAGGACTTCAGAGCACAGATTCAAGGCAGAGAGCCTGAGCTACACACGAGTATATGTAAATACTCCTATCCATAAAAAGTGTTTCCCTGTTCTGTTTCAAATGTTGATTAGGTAATACAGGCAAAAAAGAAATCCTGAATAAAATGAAACCGAAAGGCAAATTGTGACTGGGACACTCTTGTTGAAAACCTTGTATTTTAACCAAGCTACTGCTCAGTTTGCCTTGGAGAGCATGGCCCTGCCTGTGGCAGAGGGATTGGAATGAGATGATCTTTAAGGTCCCTCCCAGCCCAAACCATTCTTGGATTTTATGAACATGGGCTACAGGATGAGAATGGAGCCAGCCATTGTTTAACTTTCCCATCAGCTCAATCCAACACTCTCTGGAGTCCATGAGATAAATGCATCTCTGGCCCACAGCCTGGGAGGGTCCATCAAAAGTTTTACAAGGCACACATTAATTTTCACTGAGAACCCTGTTTAATTCTGCTCTCTGAAGTGTTTCATCTGCAGAACACACAAAAGCAATGGCATTTGCTGTCTTAGTCCTAAAGATGATTCCCTGTTGAGAGGAGCAGTGCTGCTGTGTAGTTTGAATAACGCTTTCACTTTGGGCCACGGAATTACATGGAATACTAAGTAATAGGAGGGATTTCAGAGGGCAGCAGCTGTGAGGGCTGGAGAGCAGGAAGAAAGAGGAATAAGGAAATAATAAGTGACAGACTTGGCAAAGCACAGGCTTCATGTCTAGGGAGGGTGTTAACTACCCTGAGAAACGGGACCATTATTAAAAAGAAAGAGATGAAATTAAGATAGAAAATAATTGCAGAGAATGCCAGGAAGCACTTTGTGACAATGAGATGCATTAGGCTCAAAGAGGAACCTGGAGGAATTCCAGGACTTTGGGACTTCCATAGCTGTGCTTGCTGGGAGGGGCTGGGCAACTTCACTGACTTCTTCCATTTCTCGCATGTGAGCCCAAACTAATGCCTTGGAAACAAAATGGCTCTTTGTTTCCTGGTATCTTTGGGAAGGAGACAGCAATGAAATAACCCAACCCAGCTTTAAGTTCTATTCCAGTTCCTCAGGAGGCCTGAGGACGGATAACCCTTAGAGTCAGCAGAGCCCGTGACAGAGACTGAGGAAAATAAACCCAGAGCGAGGGATAATCACCTGAACGCTGCTTCCGTCCCAGATACAACATCCTGACACAGGAAGGGACACAGAACATTTACGACCCGGGGTTTTTTGGAGGGCTCTGTGAGTACGTGTACAACGGGGAGTGGCGGGAGCTGCGCTACGACGTCGTCTGCGAGCGCCTGCACTACGGGGAGGACGAGAAGTATTTCCGCAAGCCTTACAACTTCCACGTCTACCAGTTCCTGGTGAGTGCTTCAGGAGGCCAAACTTAGCAGGAATTTCCCAGCAAAAAGCCAAGCTTGCCACAAAGGTATCAGGTACGTTCAGTGTGTAGGTTGTTTTTACGGTATCCCAAGAGGCACTTGATGGTGTAAATGCTGTTTTACGGCACGACAAGGAACTCGCGTACTTTGTCACCCAGGCATCCCCCACTGCTTCCTCCAGCCCAGTCAGAGCCAAGAGAAAGGTGTTTTCTTTAAATGCTGCCATTAATGAGCTGCAGAGCTTGCACAAGCCTTTTGCCTCTCTAGGGGTGGAGCTGGCCACGTGTAAAATGGTGACAATGCTGCTGGTTCAATGTCTGGAAGCATTTGAAGTCTATGGCATGGCTGCAAGGGGCATAAATCCAAATTCTGAGTGAGACAGGGATCATGAAACCCATCACCAGGGATCACAACACCTACAGTCCATGAGGTCATGTCTGATGTTGGACACTGATCTAAGTAGAGCAAGGATTCAATTTGGATCTCCCACATCATAAGTGGGAGTGCCTTGGCCATACTGTTAAACATTTATAATGTTTTTTGACATGAATGAATGAAAACACATTATTCCTGGGAAATATTACTCAATGCAAGTAGTTTTCACGTCCTCCCAGCAGGCAGAGTCCTTTAGTCCCCAATTTGAACACTGGGGCTGGCTTTTTATTGAGCTGGCAAATGGCACAGCCCAGACTCAGCAGAGCTGCTCGAGGCCACGTGCCAGCAAAGTAGAGCTGTCAAGGAAAAGGTCACTTCTCTAAAACACAGGCAAAACAGTGTTTGTTTTCTAGCCTTGCCATTGTAAATAGATGTTGGATTTTTCCTTTCCTAAATAAATTCATCCAGAAGCAGGCTGGAGAGAAAAAAATTCAGTCCAAATTGTTAGGATTTGGCAGAGCTGTAAGGAACTGGGAGGAGGGTTTTACAATGGGAAGTGTCAGGCTGTCTTAATAGGTACCATTACCAGCTCTGGCTTTGAGTGGCTAACACAAACCTCTCCCCTGCCTGGAGATGGATGAAACAAAATTCTTGGCTTTATCCACATTTCTCACATATTTCCAAATGAAATGGCATGGGACTTAATTCCTTATTCCACATTCACTGAAGTCAGTGTTGGTGCTGTCAGGAGCATCATGGGCTTTAACAGAGCTATTCCTCAAGAAATAGAGATTAAAAAGGAAGGGAAGCACCTGAAAAATTCATGTCTGCTCCTTTCATTTTAGGCTCATGCTGATTCTGGATTTGCTTTTGAGTTTTACGACGATTCAAAGGACCTGCTTGATGCCCTTAAAAGTGACAAATCCAAAACAACAGGCTTCACCATTGGAATTGGGCCTGGAGGTGTAGATCTCATGGTAAACTTGGGCCTCACTTTATCAGGTGGCAAAGGATCCCTGAAGAATTTCACACAATACGATGCAAAGGTAAAAAAAAACAAAAACCCAGCCAAATCAGTGATGCATCTGCTCCAGTCGCATCATCTGTGCATTGCATGGTCTGGCTGTAACTTATGTCAGTTTATTCTCTCAACTGCATTTTTTAACACAGGGTAATTGTACCTTAATTTGTTCATGTAATTGCAAATGTATGATCGTTAGTAATCCTGTTTGCTGTTCTTGGTATGTTTTAGCAAACAGGGAGTGGGAATAAAATTGAATTACGGAGTGCCACGGCACGTCATCTCACCCCATCCTGTTTCATGGCTACATTAAGCACATAAATAAAAAAATGCTCAAAAGTGACAATGAGGGAGGAGGGACTATCAAGATGCTGATCAAAACAATTATCCTCAAGGAATGATCTCTGGTAGCAAATATATCTTGCTCAAATTAATACGAGCTGCCTCGTGACGGGGAAATAGGCTGCTTTTTACAGGAGGTTAAAATACCACACTGAAAATATAGTACCTGATAATAGGGTGTACTTCTCACAGAGGGCTTACATCATGGACTGCCTGTGATGACCTCTTTCCAATCTAATAACATGAGTGCTGGTATTTCCCATATTTACCGTGCCCCATCTCTACTTCTCTCCGGGCTGCTGACAGAAAACAATAAAGAAGAATTACTTTGATGGTGTTCCGAGTTAAAATGCCCTTAAAAGCTGTTTGAAATGAGCACCATTATAGTATTTACTGTGCCCTTGTCCAGACTCACATGATGTTTGCAGCTAAATGATGATCAGTTATTGGAGGAATCATTTAAAGGGCTGTTCATGTTGTAGTGGAGCCTTGTCCAAAGCAATGGCAAATACAGAGGTGGAGCCTTGGAGCTGGTGGTATATCCAGGAAATTCTCCCTCCATCAGCATCTTCCTAGACAGGGAATCTCCCCTCTGCTGGGCTGAGCTTGACCCTTGTGTTTTGTCACTCACTGAGTTTGTGAAAAAAGCAAAAAAGGAACAAACAGCATGGAAAGGAAACCAGCAAAAGAAATCGCAGAAATGGAGAATTGGGGGGAATCATGTGGAGCCCAACTCTGATCATATTCACACATCAATAAAACCTCCATAGTATCCAACCCCCCAAGGCCCTCTGCCTCCACAGCACATCAGAAAGAGACTTTGACAAAAGAATTACCATTATCTCATTTAAAATCGGGCTTGTTTTCATACATACACTGGCAGTCAGAGACTCAGGCTTTCCCCTGCAAGCCTAAAGACCAGAAATTCATTTGTTTAAATTAATGTTGGCTGCAGCTCCTCTTTTCTTTACCTGCAGAACGTTGGGTTCATTAGAGTTGTGACCAAGGTGCAGACAGCCCGCTTCAAGATGAGAAGGGACAACATTGTTTTGGATGAAGATGTGCTGCTCTCCCTGCAGGACCTCCCAGACACCTACAACTATGGCATGTATGCCAAATTCATCAACGACTACGGCACCCACTTCATGACATCTGGCACCATGGGGGGTGTCTTTGAGTACATCCTTGTCATCAATAAGGAGGAAATGCGAAGAAAAGGTCAGAAAAATCAAAATATGTTCTCTGTTCTCAGCTTGCTGCTTTAAATCTGGCATTTCTAACCTGGTGGCACTACTGGCCACATGGCTTGGGATTAGATTGAGTGTCACCAGATGTGCTTCCTGCTCTGATTTCAGAAGTACCTGGGTGAGGGTTTGGTCATTAAGGAAGGAAGTTGAGCTTTATTTTCTCCATTTTTTCAGTGTCACTTGCTAGTCTCCTCCTATTTCTTGTTGTCTTAGTTCACCATGAATGCTTGAAGGCTGCAAAGCCACCCAGAACTCAGCAAATCAGCCCTCTCACATTCCAGGCCTGCTGGTAGTGAGGGCCGCTATTTTCTGTAGCTGGAAACGTCTCACTGCAAAAAAGTGGCAATACCTCTGCCATTTTACTCTGCTTAGTGTCACATCTTGAGAATAACAGACCCCTGCTAGCTCCAGTTCTCAACAAATTGGAGTGTATGAGGCTGGAGAGCCCTACCTCTAAATCTCAGTGAGATAAAACACCCGCTGCAGATGCCGAGAGCGTGAGAATTGCCGTGGCTGGCGAGTCAAAGCAAAACATTTTTCCTAATCAAAAACATGGGACACAGAACCAAAATATGGGATTTTAGCTCAATAACCAGGTTGTCAACTTTTGTAGGTGCCATTTCCCCTAAGGGCCCTCACTGTGCTGTGCTGAGGGTATCACTGCCTTGGTAACTCCAAGCCAGACACTGATGCAGAAAGCCTGATCTTGGACAACAGGTGCATATTGCTGTAATTCCAGTAATTTCAACAATTTTCATGGTTCTGCACCAGAATTCTGCCTCTGGTCTGAAATGGTTTGGTCCCATCAGCATTGGGATAACTATGCACTCCATATTGCACATTAACCATGCCAATTTTTCCACAAGAAATTACTGATTGAGAGAATTTTCATCAAGTTCCTGAACCTCTAATGTTTGGAAACATGATGCCTCTTCAAATTACTTCTTCACTTTGAAGGGTGAGTGATATAGAAGTGAACAAGGTCTTGGCAAGCAAATCTTCAGGAAGCAGACTGCCAATTTTAGAGGAAGAATTAATCAAGAGCATGTGGAGGGAGGCTATTATTTTGCTTTATCTTGTGCTTGCTGTGGATGTAAGGAGATTTACTGCTATGAGATGCCTTATCTTAGGAAAGAAGGATGCTGAAGTCCAGCAAAAGACAAAAATACACCCCAGTAGAGATGCAATTTTCATTCTAATGCAGCACCATTCTGTAATTTTCATCTAATCCATGCTCTGCACCCTTACCAAGGCAGCAGAGCTCTGTGTCACACAATGCTGACCCAGAAGGACCCACCTGCAGTGTCTGATATGCCACTGTCTGAAAGCATTTAGCAAAAAAACCCTGATTTCTCTAATGTTGATCACAGCCATGCTTGGAGGCTGTGTTTGCAAGAGGATTATCCTCCTTCCCTGAGGAATGGTTAGGACCAGGATATAAGTGTTCAAGTCTTAAAATGAGAGCTTCCTAAGATGAGTCTGGAGCTCTGCAGATGCATCACTGAGTGCCCACAGGGCTGAGCACGGCGCTGCTTCAGATCACCCACTACACCCTGAGAGCCCACCCAGCCCACAAGGCTGTTTGCTAAATGCTCTGGAACAGAGAATATTCATTATTTTTATAGACCAGTGACTAAAGCACAAACTCAGGGAAAAGATCCCTTGGCTGAGTCCTCCCTAAATGAGACACAGCTTAGGTGGTCACTGAGCGTCTGGCTCGGCACAGAGCTGGACTTTGAGCATTTAGGAAACCTGAATTTTGAAAATGAAACCACTTTCTCTGCTTAGATATCCACAACTCACTGCAGAGCTTAGGGCTGCAGTTTTGCTGCCAGACCCATTCCCAGCTTTGAGGCTGCAAGGGCTTATGTGGATGTGGTCATGAGTGAAATAAATAGATATGCCAGAACGAGGTCCCTCGTTGCTCTGCCATCAATATTTTTCATTACTTGTTTTTAAAATAGATTGTTATGGTTCTATTATTTAGCAGAAAACAGTATAATGTGTTCACACATTACAAGAACATTTATGGGAGGAACATTATGCACGGAGTAAATTAGAGAGAGTCTTCATATATTCTGATTAATTCAAAATGCAGCAGTAAATCTTATCACTTGAGCACATTTAACTATCACAAATTATATCATACAAAAAAAGCCCCTATCAGGGCTCCCCCCTCAAGTGCCAATATTTACTGAGGCCACCCTTTTGCAGTGATAACCACTTTTCATTTATCAAGACCCCATCTTGCCACGACCAATAGCGAATGGTATCGACAGCCCCTCGCTGAACATAATTACTCAACGGGAACCATGGCAAATCAATTAATCAGGGTGTTCCTCAAGTTTAATTTTATGGCACTCCAGCACCAAGATAAGCAATCACTCATGTTGCTTTGGGTGAATGAACTTTACCCACTGTGTTTACAACTGTTGAACAGTTTAGTGCAAGTAATTGAGCGCTACACGTTTAATCTTTCTCAAGGGCCCAGTTTTGCAGTGGGACACAGTTCCCACTCAAGTCTGGAGCATGTTTCAGCTATCACCAGCTTGAGGCCAGGACTTGCAGCCCCTCTCTCAGGATGCAGGGTTTGGATCTGATGCCTTAAGTTTCAGCTTTTATATTTCTTAGATTCGGTGTTGTTTTGGTAGGTAGTTTTAGGCTTCATATTAAGACATGGAAGTGTTGGGGCACAAAGCTGATTAGGGGAGTGGAGAACCTCTCCTATGACAAAAGGCTGAGAGGATTTAGGTTGTTCAGCCTGGACAAGAAAAGGCTCCAGAGAGACCTCATTGAAACATTCCTGTACTTAAGAGAGGCCTATTAGAAAGACAGGTTTTGATCAGGGCCTGTTGTGATAGGACAAGGGGTGATGGTTTTCAACCACAAGAGGATCAATGTATAATAAAGAGGATATTTTATGCAGTGAGGCTGGTGAAACACTGGTACAAGTTGCCTGGAGAGGTGGTGGATGCCCCATCCCTGGACATCCCAAGGCCAGGTTGGATGGGGCTCTGAACAAACTTGTGTAGTTGAAGATGTCCCTGCCCATGAGAGAGAGAGGGACTGGACCAGATGGCCCTTAAAGGTCCCTTGTAACCCAAACCATTCCATAACTTCACAAAACCAGAGCCATGAGTGTTTGAGCAATATTTTAAACACAAGCAAGGCAAGGCCCTGCTCCCCAGTGCTGAGGTGAGGCTGAGGTGGAGCAGACAATGCTCCAGGGTGGGACTTGGAGAGAGGTTTAAACTTCAGACCATTAAACCACACCACACAAACCCCATTGACCTCTGTGCCTCCTTTCAATGCCATGGTATTGATCACCAGGCTCCTTTGGAAAACACTTTAGGGTCCTCTGACAAAAAAAACAGCCATAGAAAAGTTACCTATTACTTACAATACCTGCATTTACTGAAATCAATGGACTTTTTAACTACTAAAGAGGACGGCCTTATACCTGCTGTACACTGAAGTGCTTACATAAAACCAGGCTGTGTGAAATATGCACATTGCTTACCTTGGTGAAACCACCTCATTAGTTCCCTTCTCCCCTCTGCAGTCGCTTCATGGCTCTCCAGTTACATATTTTCATGATGTATGTGGTGGTGCTGGCAGCAGCAGGCAGGAAAGCTCTGGCAGCTCTCAGCACACAGACCTTTTCTAAGGTGCTCCTTAAGGTGCTGCTTAAGCCATTAATAGGTGGGTCAGATCCTGAATTTAGGAAAATTAGTGAGGAGCTATTGATTTCAGCTGTTCCTGGCTTTACCACAGTTATGAGTTAGTCTGTAAAAAAACCAAAGGTTTGTTGTTAAATATATAGATCAAACAGGGACATCTGTGCCTGAAGCTTTAAGATTTTTACTTTCTTCTTATATTTTCTAAGCAAGCAATTTTTACACCAATTATATGATAGGCCAAATATTCCCCAATAAAATATTGGGGGTTTCCCCTCTCTTCTGCCCAGAATAGCTTTTGACTTCGAAATACAAGCCATGAAAATAACTGAATCTTTTCTTCAATGATAGAACAAAGAAGTAGGAAAATGAACATCACAAGTCACTGAATTTACCTGTCTACTTTCTGGTTTGCAGCCATCAGCACCGAGGAGATAAGTGCCTGTGTTGGCCTGTCCCTTGGCATTACAGCCAGCAAGGAAGTGGATTTGGGTGCAACTCTGACATACTCTGACTGCAAAAGCAAAGGATTCCTGAAAACTGGTACAGCAGCAGGGCAGGGGTCTGTTGAGGCTCCTTGGGTCACTTGTTTTGGTCACCTGGGCACAGAGATTTGTGTAGGGTCACACAAGGTGTGAGGGAGGGAGCTCTGGTGCCATCCCCCAGGAAAGGTGGGACCACAGCAACTTTGGGTCTCCACGTCCCCTGGAGTACTGACCCCTCTTAAAAGAGCAGGAATTAATGCAGCAATACCTGGATTAGAAACAGAGGCTGCAGGGTGGCTGGGGGACTGCAGTTCTCAGCAATAACAGACTGGACGTGCACAGCGACTAAAAAAGTCAAAATTGACTCTAAAAAGTGCTCAAAGAGGGCAGGGACCCCCAGATTTGTACATTCCATAATGAGCTATAGACAGTGTGATCTATTGCCCATGTCCTACCCAGAAACCAAGGCTGGAAGGGTGCAGACTCTTCAGCTCTTATCATCTTAGAGGATTTGGGATGCTCAACTTGTCACCTTGTGGTAAGGTGGCAGGGCTCACCCCACAAGCAGGGAGCTCCCTGATGGCCCCCTGCACGATTGATCTCACCTCCATTTAGCAGCTTCTGTGTGGAAACAGCAGCTGAATAATACGTGTGCAATTCATCTTTCCAGATGCTGAGAGCCACAGTGCAGTTGTGGAAGATATTATTCCCCGGATCAGAGGGGGAGATACCAGCTACAGTGGAGGGCTCCTGAACAGCTGGGATGGCCAAATGTATCGTCACTGGGGCAGGTCATTAAAATATAATCCTGCTGTTATTGATTTCCAGGTAAGGCTTTTCTGCAGTTGAAGAAACTCTGCTGCTCTAAGGAATGAAAGTGTAGTCGAGCAGATCATTTCGTATTTTTATTGTGATCCCATCACAGAACAAGATTAAATGTAATGGGCCACTGATCTGGTAACCTCTTATTCATTTCACAATGGGGAGTACACCTCCCACCGACCACATCCACAGGGAGATGGACAAGGAGCTTAATGCTGGATTAGTGCCAGGTTAAGTTTCTGATGTGTTCCCCAACAGCTTCACAGTGAATTGCAGTTGTATTCACCCCTAGTACTCCCCCTGATGCTGTCTGCCCTCCTGCATAAGCAGGGGACTCACAGGGGGCTGGGGAAGGTGTTTTGTCACCCTGCAAAGCTCAGCACAGACAGCCTCCCTCCAGGAGTTCTCTGAGCAGGGAGCTCCTGGCTACTTTGTCAGCTGGGTCCTGTCTTTCTCCACACTCCAAAAAAGAAATCTGTGGCCATAAAAATCAGCAAGGCTCCAGTCTCCCTTTTGTGTCAATGGATGCCCCATAAAACAGGAAAATCTCTGAAGCATCTTAGAGGGCTTCTGGCAGTGGGGGAAGGAGATGGGTGCAAGCAGAGAGGATAGAAAGGGACAGAGAAGAGCAATCCTACAAATAAAGAATCCAGGATAGAGCTGGAAGAGGCACAAGGGGATGGTGGCCACAACTCCTCAGCTGTGGTCAGCAGGACCTCAAGTACCCCAAGATGCCAAGATCACCAGTCTGCTCCAGGAGGAGCTGTGGCATGTGGGGGAAGGATCTCTGTCATTGCAGGGACATGCTGCCATTTCTATCCCTCATCTTCATTTGAAAGCAGGTCTGAAAGCTCTGACAGAGAGTGGGAGAAGGGAAAATGGATTTGGGAATTATCTGTGTTATCGGCAGGGCAAGAAGGACTGTGCAAGCCTTCCTGGGCAGCACCTGGTGGCAGAAAGATCTGATAACACAGAAGTGCTTTCAGTTCCAGCTGCAGGTTATTCACCTTTTTGCACAAGTTCCCATCAATTCTGGGCAAAATTTCTTGCACTTTTCCAGTAAACCATGTGCTGACCTCTCTGTTGGCTGCTGCAGAGCTGAGCAGTCACCCTGCAACCAGAGTGGCTACTTCAGCAGCTCTTATCTGCAGCCCCCTCAGTTTGTCAAACAGGCTTGTGCAAATTTGCCTAAGAGCTCTTCCCAAAGCCCAGCTGATCCTGATCCTCCCCACGAATCACTCTCACAGTGCCTTGCACAGTGAGCTGACACCCAGCTCTTCTCTGGAACAAATTCCTGCCCTAGACAGGGAGTGTTTGCACAGGTGCATCGATGGACAAATGTAAATAAACGTCCTCACACAGTCCTAAGTTTGTAGCTTTAATACTCATTAAATATTAATATTCAGTTGGGCAAGTTATAATTGCTGCCCAAACTGGACTATTTTTGCTGACTGGTATAGAGGAACTGTATTTTGCTGCTGGAAAATATGATGAGCGAGTTACATTCCCAAAGCTGTAGATGACAGTATTATTTCACTACATCAAAGGGCAAAAAATATATAGGCAAAATTCCTCATTCTCAGCATTTACTGAGTATTTCACAATCCGGCCACTGCAAGTGATAGGATGGCAATAAATTTTGATGATACCCTCTGTCCAAAGCTCTTACCAAAACATTTTCCTCAAAAAGGCAAAAAGCATGCAAGAGTCTCAGGGATTGTGACAGCATTAAGAAATCAGTCAAAAAGCCAGGCTTACTGGGGTGTTTTAATTTATCATTCGAATCCACACTAAAACTCCAAAGCATGTCCAGAAAAGCCAATCCCACACAAACCTCCAAGATGAGGAAGGTTTTGGAACAGTGGCTCCTCACTGGGGCAGCAACACATTTGCATGATGTACATGCAGCTGTCGAGGAAGACAAATGAGTTTTTCCCCGAGTCCTGAATTTATCCAGCAATGTCACAGCATCCCAGTTGATGCCCAGCTGAAATTGTTGCCATGCCATCCATCTCCATCCCCGCAGCTGCAGCCCATCCACGAGATCCTCCGCCGGAGCGGCCTGGCTGGAACGGAGAGCAAGAGGCAGCACCTGAAGAGGGCTCTGGAGGAGTTCCTGCTGGAATTCAGCCCCTGCCGCTGTGGGCCGTGCCAGAACAGCGGGGAGCCCGTCCTGCTGGGTGACACCTGCTCCTGCCACTGCCGCCCTGGCTACAGAGGCCCTGCCTGCCAGCAGGCTGAGCGCCCAGGTGAGAGCCCAGGCTGCAGCAGGGGAGGGGGAAAGGCACCCAAGGGGATGGATTCCCTCTCCACGGGGCTAAACCCACAGCTCCTGGCATCCCCACATCAACCCCACCTTCCCTTCTGTATTTTGAGGCTGCGTCACGCCGAGCAGCCCCGCAAGAGACTGAGATCAGCAGCTCAGGAGATGGGGGAATGGCTTTAAATTGAAAAAGAGCAGGGTTGGATTAGATTGATTAGATAGGTTAGATGGAGAGGAAAATCTTCCCTGTGAGGTTGGTGATGCCCTGGCACAGGTTGCCCCATCCTAGGCAGTGTCCAAGGCCAGGTTGGATGGGGCTTGGAGCAGCCTGGGATAGTGGAAGGTGTCCCTGCCCATGGCAGAGAGATTGGAATGAGATGTTCCCTTCCAACCCAAACCATTCTATAACTCATTATTACCATAAATAGAGTAGTGGAAATGAGGGTGTGTTTAATTGCTGGGTTAAATCCAGGAAATCCTCTGGAGGGCTCGTGGCATGGCTGCTCCAAGGGGGAGAGCACAAACCCCAGCAGGCAGGCAGGGGAGGGAAGAGGAAAGGCTCAGGTGAAGCAACTCTCACACAACATGCCAGCAAAAAAGCCATTTTAGTAAAAAATTGCTACTTTGCCAGATTTCCCACCCCCTCCCAGGATGCATTTTGACTAGAGTGTCTATTTTGGGGTGAAAAAATATGTTTTTCCAAAGTGACAGGCTTATATTTATGTTTTCTTTGTCACTTTCTACACTATCCTAAAAAGTTAAGTGGGTAGCAAAAAAAAGCCGAGGTCGGAAGAGGCTCTTTCATTTCCAAAAAAAGTTGCATTTCTCTCTGGATATTTTTGTCCTGATTCATGATGGGAAAAAAAAAAATCAATCTAAATCTCAGCACATGAAGCTGGCAGAAAAATCCATCTTCAGAGCAGTTCCACCAGGCAGAGCTCCAGGCCTTCAACCGTGGGCTCATCACTGATGTCTCACCAGGGGAAAATCAAAGCTGTGTTGAGCTAAGGAGTTGGAGCAGAGCTGGGGAGATGGTTTGTGAGGCTGAATACTGAAACTTTGCTTCAGTGACTGCAAAGTGGGTTTCTTTAAAAAGCTCAGGTTCTTTAAGTTGTCTCCAAATCTCAGGAATTTGCTTGGGAAGCCCAGGACCTGCCACCAAAGCAGAACACTGGACCAGCCAGCCCTGTGCTCCTTGATTTTAGCAGCAGTGGGGACAAGCACCCTTCTAACTCATGGGAAAATTTAGTTTCAGAATTTCAGTTCCAAAACTCATTTAAGACCGAACTAATTTTTCTTTTTAAAGCGCAATGTTCCAGCAGATGGAAAACGCAGCTTCCCAGCCAGCACTAAGTAAGAGCACACACATCCATTTGTGCTGTCTGGATTAATAAAGTGCCCAAGCCAGGCATGAAGGCCAGATGAGTAAATAAAAAATGACAGTAAATGACAGCCATCAAGCATTCCCATCATTCAGGAGCACCGCCATAATCCATAGTATCGACCGCTCCTGACAACTCTGTACTGTAATGAAAAAGCTTTGAAATGACCCATCTCCAAAAGGGCTTCTCACTACATCCCCACAACCTTGGGGGACTTTTGTCCCTCTGCCTTGGTCAGAGGCGAGGAAGTTGCTGTGGGCTGCGTTTTGGGAAAGGAAAACCAAGGCAGAGGGTTTCAGATGAGATGGACAAGAAACAGTTGTTGGTGTTTGGGGTGATGCTGATTCGTCCGCTCTGGCTGCAAAGTGCCTGGATCTCAACAGCCTGGGCATGGCTGGCACAGAGCAGGGAGCCCACATCCAGAGAAGTTTCAGCCAGGCCTGGAAGCCCTTTTATTGTTTGTTTTTCCCTTTCTTTCCTGTGTCCCCAGGTGGTGAGACAGACGGGCACTGGAGCTGCTGGTCGGGCTGGTCCCCGTGCCAGGCGGGGAAGGCGCGGCGCAGCCGGCAGTGCTCCAACCCTGCCCCGCAGCACAGCGGGCAGCCCTGTGCTGGGAGAAACCTCCAGAGCAGAGCCTGCTGAAAGCCCAAGGTGCCTGGCACGGGGTGGTTTGGAACCTGGGCCGGGCTATAAATACTCCAGGTGTGTGATGGAATTACCCCTGGGAGAAATATTTGATGGGTGATGCATTTCTACATGTGCCAGGTTCACTGTGTAAAACCTGGCCAACTGCTCCCGTAGCTTTGCCCCACCAGACCTGGTGGGACCCCCACCAGCATCCAGCACCACTGCTGCAGCACAGGAGATGGCAGAGAATCCACCCAAAGGGGATGGAGCTGCTGGGGGACCACAGGACTACAGCATGTCATGAAATAAATTCACTGCGAGTGTTTACATAGCTGAGCTTGACTCTCAGGGAGTTTATACATTTTCCTTTGGGAAACACAGGAAAAGTTCATGATCTATGCAGTTGGTATTGACATATGTACCACGAAACTTTTGTAAGTTGGCACTGTCAGATTTGTAAGTCCAGCATATTGGCCAGGGCTGCATTTGCAGCAGAGCCATATGCTGCTCTGCATGGAGGCCTCAGCCTAAAGATGCACAAGCATCCTTGCAAAATGTAAGCCCAAGCTGATGAGGAATTTTAAATAAATAAATAAAGCAATAAACAGAGAGGCTCGAAGGCAACCTGTTCGGCAGAGGATGTTCCCACACAAGCAAAGGCTTTTCCCCTCTAAGATCAGTGATGAATTGACTATTAGCACGCAGGCATTTTATCTCCCAGGCACACAGAGCCTGAGAAGATGCTAACAGGCTGCTTGATTTAAGGGGCTTTTTTGAATGTGAGACGTAAATCTCAGCACAAGAATGCACACAGTATTGAACTGTGTCCAGAGACCACGGCGAGAGCCCGCAGCTCCCTCCTCTTAATGAACTGCCACAAAAACCTGGGATGGACGGAAGGCAAACGGCACTTCATTTTACTGAGCTTTTCATTGCAGGGGGAGAAGGGGGGGAAAAAAGCCCTGAGAAGGAATCAGGCATTATGAACAGCACCAAAACCTCAAAGCACAAAGCAGCCCTTCTGTAGACATTTGAATGGAGAGAGGGAGTAGAAAGGAATCGTGGTTTAGTGAAAGAAATTGCTCAGGTGCTTGGAAATGCTGGTTTTTCAACTGTGTGTCAGTGGGGATTTACAGGCTGACACTCAGCTGATGTAAATCAGCATTGCTCCTTCACTGCAGCTGATTTATGGCACCTGAAGATCTGGCCCCATATTTTCTTTTGTGGGCATGTTTGCCAAAGGCCAATTTTTTCACCACTTTTTTGTTTGCTTGTAAATGAAACTACGGGCTGAAAACAACAAACCATGTTGTCTCAAACCCTGAGATGGATTGTTCTGTGAAAAATCCCTTTGCTGGGGGGCAGAGCTGTGGCCTTTTGGGCCAGCCTTGCTATAGCAGGTGAAGGATCTGTTCACCCACAGAGGAATTTACTCCCAACAGCTTGAATCTGACGTCTTCTGTGTTAGGAAATGCAGCAGCATGAAGCACCCATGGATCAGTGTGACTTAGACTTCCAAAGGAATGTGAAATGTAGGATCACAACAGGTGATTTAATGAATGCTGTTCAGCATTAGGCTGCCAGGTTATGGGTCTTACACCAAGGACCAGTTTGGCTCACAAGCAATTCTTACCTTTGTATCGACTTCTGAGGACTCAGGAAAATGCCTGCAAGTAAATGAGTACAAAGTCACCCCAGCCAGAAAACCAAGCACTCTTCTTTTTTGACCAGAGGGGAGAAATTAATGAACAGAAAGGTCTGATGCCTTGGAGGCTGGGAAAAGATGGGGCCTGCAGGAAAACAACCTGCATCCTCAGCTTTTAGAGCTGTTTCTAGATGGATAAATCATAGAAGAACCACAAAAAAAAAAAAAAAAAAAGGTAAAGAATAAATCCAAGTGATTAAAGAAGCTGCATGCAAAACCTCACCATGAAACATATAAACAAGAGCAGAAAAGCTGTGTTTTACCTGCAGTTGTTCATTCTCATCACTCACCTCACAGCCCAAGGCACTGAGACACAAACCCAAGGGCTTCCTTCGAACACCAAAGGCAGTGGGTAGTGCCCCTCTCCTCCCCCTCCACCCCAGGGCTCAAACATCCACATGCTGAAACCCAGGAGCAGCCAAGCTGAAGTCAGAAGAAAGGAAGAAGCTGCCTGTAAGGTCTAGGGAAAAAAAAAAAAAAAAAGAAAAAAAGATTATGAGCAATTACACCTTTACAATGGCAGTGGAAGAAGCTAATATATCTCGTGCTGAAGTGGGCAGCAGGAGAGTTGTGCAAGATGAGATAAGCAGCAAAACAGCACATTTCTTAGTTAAACTAAAAGCTTAGAGGGTACAATAAAACACTGCAGTTCCACCTGGGTTTTAATGAATGGATTTTCCCCTCTTGCACACTGACATACATTTGATATAGTTATTTATCCTATATATTTCTGGCGGCATATTTCCCAGGAGACCTTGTTTATCTCGCTCATAAGCACATGATGGATGTATGGCGCTTTGGATAAATGGTATCACAATCAGATATTTTTATGGATATAGGCAAACTGGGTTATTAACAAAGGAAGGGCAGAGAGGAACCAGCACGCAGAAGAAAATAGGAAATGATTGATGACAATACACCTGAGGTTGCAAGGTGTAGGCTCCAGATAACCAGCTAACAGAAGAGGAGATAAGGGCAGTGCTTGAGACAGAGCTGTTTCCTACCTCAGGGTCAATGTCACATCAGCTGCCCCAGTGCCTGCGTCCCTCTGAGCCTGGGAGTTTAGAGCAGGTAAAAATTCCCTGGCAGGAGCAGCTCAAAAATTGTTGCCTTCCTTTTTTATGTAGTGGAATGCACAGGCACAGGTGGATACAAAACACTGAATCCCACCAGAAAAGCCTGAAAAAAACCAAATTCCAGGTTCTGGTGAGCTTGGGGAGGGACTGATGGTGGTGCTGCCCCATCACATCCACCAGAGTGGGATCTGTGGTGCTGCACTACAAATAAATAAAAATACTTGTTTATAATGGAGATAATTGCTGTATCCAACTCAAGCTTTCTGATTTATAGAAACAGGAGGTATTAAAATGGGATATAAAAGGAAGATAAATCTGCAGGCATGATTTGACCTGAAATCTGACAGTTGTGTTGGGTGCTCACTGGGTTCTTTGGCCACCAGGGTAAAACCAGGAGTCTGAAATGTGGGGCCTGCCCAATACCTCTGCATGGCCTTTCTGAGCTGCTTTCAGCAAAACATCTCAACGTGGGAGAGAACCTGGGCAGGAACAACCACATCCATCTGACAGCAGGAGGAACAGCAGCATGATGAAGGGATTTAGGTACTCAGTTTGCAAGTGCCCAGCTGCAGCCTGGACGACGTTCCAGCCTCACAGGTAAAGTGTCTGTGTGATACAACATGGCAGGGAGCACAGCAATCCAGGCTGGAAAGCAGTCCAGCTTCCCACTGCTGATGGAGACGTTAGGGGTGGCAAGATTCCAGCTGGTTTTGTCCTGGGAAAGCTGGATGAGGCAATTCCAACTCACCTGAAATACCCTTCTGGGAGCTCCCGGAGCCGCGATAATCCAGCAGCAATGTCTTCAAACAGGGAGGCACAAATAAACACAGCATCTCCACGTTCATCCTCTTCTTTTCCTCAAGAAAACGTGTGAAAATACAACATGGGATGTAGGAGAGCCCGCTGAGATGAGTATTTTAACCAGAGGAATGGGCTAGAGCAGCAGAAGCAGTGCTGAACACGTACAAGGCTGCCTGCAGCCTTCCCGAGCCCCCACACGAATCTGAACTTACACAGGGAGGGAGAATCAGGAACACCAGTAAAAGATGGTACCAAAATTTAATGCCAACCAAAACGAAACAATAAAAGCTTCAGCACAGTATTTTTTATTACCCTCCAGGTTGTAATAAATCATTAGTTAGGCGAATCAAAGCACAAAATCACAAGGACAAGATAAAGTGATGTCCTTTATGGGAGGCTTCTGAGCCTACAGGCTGAATATTCAGCCACAGCTGAGCTTATACTTCAGTCAGACTATCCTGATGATCTTGATGACTGTCAAATCTCTCTTCTCTTCCTCCAAACATCCCCAACACCCAAATATACAAACTCAGGTACTGCCACCACTTAAAAAAAAAAATCTGTGTTTTTCTGCTTTAGGAACAACAGTCCCAAGTCAGGTCGCTACAGTTGGCTGTCCTTGCCACAGCAGGGGAGAGAGGCACCCCTGCTCTGTGTTTAACCAGCTTGATGATCAGGAAAGGTGGTTAAATTAACAAAAGCCACTTGACTCATCTGAGAAATGTCCTTAACCAGAGTACACTGGTCATTCTCACTAAGGGCAGGCAATGACACTTGCTTGTGTCCTCAGAGGTGAACCATGCTCAGGGTCCTCACCTCCAGAGCTTCTAAAGAGCCCCTGCAAAAACCTGGAGGAATATCCTACTTCACACAAGCAGTGACCTCTTTGACCATGACTCAAAAATTAATCCCTTGGCAAATTTCTATCACACAAAAGATATTACAGCTACACAGTGGAAAAGGGAAATGTTTTGGGTTGGCAGCTAAATGATGAAGCCCATAATGAGCACAGGGCCCTCTTGTTTTACATATGCAACGTGCTCTGCCTTTCTTAAAGCTGTCACAGGAGCCCTGTCGATAAGTGTGGAGGCGGCATGAAGGCTACAACTAAATGCATGTTCCATTGTTCAGATGTCAGGGAGCCTGAGCTGCTCTCACAGGAACTGCATTCAGACAACGTCAGTCTGAAAGGAAAGGAATGGGGGATACCAGCCCACCATCACCAGCTCTGCTGAAAAACCCTCAGAAGAGGAGTTTGACCTTGCAGATGTTGGAAGTCTCACAACACTCCCGAATAACTTAGCACTGGTGGATTTGCCTTTTGGAGCAAAGCTATCTCTGGTTGTTTTGCAGCAGGCCCAACCAAATGTCTGCAAAAATAATTTATCACCAACAAAGCTGTAGGAGGCAGGTCCCTGGAAGGATGCAGGATGTTAGACCTGGACTGTGATGCACAGCTCCAGGGATGGTAATAACAGGCAAACCAATTTGTCTCTTTTCATAGGGAACTCTCTCCAAGTCAGATGTCCCACTCTGGGTGGGCCCAGCAGCAGCTGGAATACTGGATTTCATGGGATCAGACCTTGTAACCAGAGCTTGTCTGGGCCAAACACAGCTGCTAAGGGCAGAAGACATCAGGGCATTTGCAGACAGCTTTTTCAAAATGTTCCATTTGTGCCAGGGAAGCTGTGGCTGCCCCTGGACCCCTGGAAGCGTGCAAGGCCAGGCTGGACAGGGCTTGGAGCAACCTGGGCGAGTGGAAGGTGTCCCTGCCCATGGCAGGGGTGGGAAGAACAGAATAAATTGGGAAAGCAGGGTAGTGAGGCACGGTGGCTCTAAATGTCACATTAGATACTGTTGTGCTCATTGAGATTTAGGCTTTAATGTGCTGGATTTTGTTCCACATGACACAGCTGCCTTCACAGAAGCTGTGCATCAGTGCACATCCTGCTGCACGTAAGATCAAAGTGTCTCTTCTTATCTCAAAGGAACCTTCAACAACAAGACAGTACAATTTGAAATCACGCAGCTACCAAATACAGAGAGAGATAAAGCTTGTCTCATTCAGCCCACTGCAATAAAGACAGGGAAAAAGCAAAATATTGAGGTCAGTAGGCACATTCAATCCCACGGGACAACTGCACATCCAAAGGTGTGGCTCCTAACACCCTCCCAGCTCCCAGTGTCTTCTGAAATGTTTCTGATCTGGATGAGACCCATGGGCACAGCGAGGCCAGCTCACAAAGCCAGTGAGGTGATGTCTTCCCAAGCAGCCTGCCAAGTGCCCATCAGTTTTGTGTGAGCTCCTACGGATTCCCTCTAGCAAGGAACTGTCTCAGAGTCTGGCCCCGAGCAGGGGGAGCCACCATTCTGTGGGGCAGGGTTGTTGCACTGTCTCCTTCTTGTCCTCTGACCTCCTGAACACGGGGACCAGCTGGCCCAGCACCCCCAGTTTCCATTAACAGCAGCATCTGGAAAAGAAACAACAACAAAGCTGGGAAGGACTGTCAGAAACAAGCAGCTCTTTCCATGGGAAGAGCTGTCAGCTCCCAGGAATCGTGTTTGAATACAAACAGCTCTGCCCCTGTCCACATCACTAACAATATACTGGAGTCATTAACAATGAGTGATTGTTTCAGAGGTGTTAATTCTCTGTTCAGCATTTCTGCTGTTTGTTCAAACTACACCTCAGGAAGACATGAAAGGGGGAAAAAAAGGGCAATTAGCTTTATATTTGCTTGAAGGATGTTTCTCTCTTTGTCTTAGTCCAAGCCTAGATGGGAAACAGACCAACTAAATTTGTCTCAGCCACATTTTGAGGTGGTGGGGGCAGTGTTAGCACTTCAGTGAACAACAGCTTGACTATTCAGCTTTCCCTCCATTACTTTTCCTATTACACTGATTCTCCTGGACCCTGAGCATGTGAGTGACATAAATTCAAAACCCTGAGAATTACGGAGGCAACACATAAAAGGAGGAAATGGGAGCGAGAAATGAAGTTACAGTGTTGACAAATGGATGCATGTGAGCTTTGGGAGGGTTGGATGTGATCGTGAGTGTGAAAAACAGACTGAAGTAAGGTGTCAGTGACTCCAGCATTCAAGGCTCCATGGTCTGCCTTAGAAACACCCCCAAAACTGACCCTCTGTTCAGTGAAATCTTGGCTTAAAGTGCATTTCAGCCTGGCTCAGTATGGACACAGCCATGCAGAATGAGTACTGGGTAAGGTTTGTAAACAAAGCCAGTGATAAATGCAGTGCATCAAATTATGGGTTGGTGCCAGAGCTCTGGGTGCCTGGGATCTGGTATTATTTAGCATCTAAATTAATGAGCTGGAAGAAGTAAACAAAATGATTAAATTCAGAGATGATCCTAAACTAGAAGGAGTTAAGAACATCAGTCAGGAGACAGCGGAGACATAAAGTGACCAAGAAGCATTAATAAATTCTTCAAAACAACATAATAAGATTTTAAGATTAAAATGCATGGTAGCGTATCTGGGGGAGAACAGTTTGCAACATGCTGGCTTTATCAAAGGGAAAAACTTAGGAAACAGAGCAATTTCCTAAGGAGAAGGCCTGAGGCTTTTTAGGGATTGTGAACTAGGCAGGAATTGCTATTTTGATACAACTGCAAGGCATGTACAAGCAAAAACAAACCCACCTCCTCAAGAGGGCACGGAAATTCTGGAGAGGGCAGGGGAAATACATCTGTCCCCTTTACAGGGCCCAGCTGGGTGCACTGGGCTGGGCAGACTGGGGACAGCCAGGGCTGCCATCACTGCCCATCCATCAGCTGCCATCCCTGGACACTCCTAACACAGCTGGGATTGTCTCCTGGGGCTGGGCCCCGCTCACCTTCCCTCCTGCTGATCTCACAGGCGGAGCCGCGGTAGCCGAGGGGACACAAGCACTCACACTCTGTTCCTGAAAGCAAGCACAGATGGTGGGAATTACAGACCTGCAGCCACATTTCCCAGCAGGCAGCCACTTCTCTCCAGCACTTCATCTTCTGGGAGGAAGGGACAGTGGATGAAATGTCATCATTTTTCTCCTGTGCTGAAGGGATCAATACCAATAAAGAGGGGAGCTGTGACTGCCCTGTACCCCTCTCACCTCCCCAGAGATTTGTTCCTGCCCTGCAGCTCAACCTCAGGCTCACTGGTGCAATTCCACAAGCCAGGGGACCACAGAGTCCTCCTGGCTCTTCTCCAAAAGAGATCACAGAATCCTGGAATGGTTTGCCACAGGCAGCCTGAGCAGTACTCATAAGCTGACCCCAATCCCGCACATCAAGACTCAGCCCCTCTCCTGTAGATCATTCCCAATAAGATGTCTGAAAAAGAAACCATGAGGAGACCTTAAAAATCATCCAATTCCGACCCCCTGCCATTGGCAGAGACACCTTCCACTGTCCCAAGCTGCTCCAAGCCCTGTCCAGCCTGGCCTTGGGCATTTCCAGGCATCCAGGGGCAGCCACAGGTTCTCTGGGCATCCTGTGCCAGAGCCTCCCCACCCTGACAGCCAGGAATTCCTTCCCAGCATCTCATCTAACCCTGCCTTCCCTGTGGCCTCCTCTGGACTCACTCCAGCAGCTCCTTGTGCTTTTCGTGTTTGGGGTTTCAAACTTGGACACAGCACTGCAGGAGGGGTCTCTGGAGAGAGCTCTTGGTAAAGCTGATAAAGAACAAACTGGAACATCAAGAAAGAGCAACCAGCACAGGAATATCCTAATCTGCCTTTGTAGCAGAGGAAAAGCCCAATATCCCTGCCCTGGCTGCCCAGGGATGTGCACCCCATGTCAGGAATCTGGAGAAGGGTTCCCACTTAGGAAAACACATGGCCAGTTAAAACCTTTGCTGAGAAGTTCCTAAATGAAATACTAACCTGGACTCAGCTCCTGCAAAGTTATTTAAACAAAGGTCACCACGAGACAAATGCCTAAAATGCTACAATCAGCTGGCTGGTACCTGAAGTGATCGTTTCTGCATTAGATACAATTTGATGATAACAATTCTCATGAGGACTTCTGCAGATGCAGATTGGAATTAGGCACTTGACAAAATGGTCCCTTTGTTAGAAGCTCTCATCACATCATATATCTCTTAGGCAGAGCAGTTTTGATTTAATTTGATTATTTTTCTCCTTCATTTTTTAAATCACAGCCTGCTTACAGAGGAGGACAGCTTCTATCAGAAACAGGGGGAGGTGGCAGTGGTGATCATTGTGCTTGGCACTCATTTGGTGCTTTTCATCTTCAAAACTCTTTTACAAACACTAATTAATGCTGTGACAGTAGTCAGTTCTCCAGGAGGATGGAAGCAATCTTAAAAGCAAAAGGAGGAGACTTAAAGATGTCAAGGATTTTTTTTTTTTTTAAATGTATAATTGAGAAGTAACAAATTCTTCTGTAAAACTGATACAGATAATGGTCACTCCCATGACAAAGACATCCCTTGACTTCACTGTCTTTACTTACCAGGATTCTGCACACAGAGTCTAAAAACACAGAGTAATTGATAAAGAAATGACAGGAAAAACTGAAGAGTAGCTTGCTCTCCACGTGCCTCCCACAAATCCCCAACTAATTTCAATTTCAAGAGGGTAGAAAAGAGGAGCAGGACCCCTGTACCTCTCAGGAAGGGGATGCCATTGCCATGGCACGGAGCACAGCGACAGGAACTGGTCTCCAGCTGGAACTCATCCAGAGCCCGGCGCAGATTCTCCTTTATTTTGATGGAATCAGCCAGGTCAGAGGGAGTCACCAGCTCATACAGTGGCTCTGCCTAAGGGGAGGGGAGAAACTGCATTAATTCCCAAGCTCAAAACGCCTTGGACATCCCAAGGCTCAGTGGTGGCCCAGCTGGAGGGGGAAATGGAGGCTGTGTGGCACAATCTCCAAGTTTCCCATTGCTATTTGCTAAAACCTTATGAACAACAAGGCCACGATGTCAGGAATGCTCCCAGGGATGCTCCCCTTGGTTTCCAACACCAGAGCAGTTGGAAATGTGTAACAAAACACAGCAGCCAAACTGCTGGCTGACAAACAGGCTAAGTGGCACAGGAGTTTCATTAAATCCCTTCTCATCCATTTTTCTGGTACAGACATTTTTAGATCAGATTTGCCCCAGTTTATGTGTTCTGAGTGATCTCTTACTCTGATTTAAAAAATGTGCCCTAAAAACCAACCACAAAAATCTCCTAGAGTCCCCCAGCACAGCCAGAGGCACCAGTCACAGGGATTCACATCAGCACTTCCACCTTCACCACTCCTGCATTTCAAGGCTGGATTTTATCCTTAGGGAGCCCAAATAAGAGTTTCACTGCCTTCCAGAAGGGAGAGGATTTGATCCCTATCTGCAGAGGGGGTTGGGGAGAGAAGACAAAGGTGTGCACAAGGAGATTTTGGCTCACTCATTTATTTTCCTCCTGAGAACAAGGAAAAGTTAAAGTGGGGTGTCAATAGCGCCAGTCACCCACTGCTGCCAGTGGGATGATACTTCCATGTGCCAGCAGAGGATCCATCCCAAATTCCCATCCTCACTGCAGAGATGCTGCCAGGCAGGCCACACACAGAAGTATGAAAGATCACCCTCCTGCTATCACAGGCTCAAACCACAAGAACTAAAGAATGTTCCAATACAAAAAAAAAAAAAAAAAAGGAAAAAAAGCTCATTTCCTGCTGCTGTACATCCACTCTTCATCAATTATCTGTGATCCATACTTTGCTTTTTGAATTCAGATCATACAAATGAGGAAATACACTAAGAGTGACCTGCCAAGTCCCTCCAGCAGATGATTTATGAACTGATTTGCTTTAGTTTTCCCTAACTAAGCATTCTTGGGCTGACATTTAGTCACACTCCACTGGTACTTTTGATCTTCAAGCCCCACAGGGATATTGGTATGGAAATGAAGATACCAAATCCAAATTACATCCGCCTGAGGTTTTTCACTGGGCAGCCTGGTCAGTGATGCCAGGCAAGACAAAGAACACCTCAATTCCTCATGGGAGGTTTTTTTTTTTTGGTGCAGAGTGCTGCTTTTCTCTTGTCTCCTGCCCTGAGACCTCCCAGTGCATTTCTGGAAGGTCAACCCACAGCATACCAGGGGCTGCAGAAGTGCCAGATGGGCACTGGCTGTATTTCCAAAGTACTGATTTTTGCTTGCTTCAGCTTTGTAGAATTCACCTCTTTCCTGAGAAACAACTTTCTCTTACAAATGCAAGCATTTCTGCCTAAAATTAAATTTTTACAATGAAAAACAACTATAAATCAACTTCCACCTCTACCAGTCCAAACTCCTGTTCAAAAGGATGTTCTCTTGCACCTTTGTACTATTCACTCATTTTGACATTCAAGATGATGAGGCAGAATTGCTACACACTTCTGCTTGCTTTTTTGCATTTCTAAAACTCTCCGGGATCAAAAATCCCTGACTCTTCAAAGCCTAACTCCTGTTTTTAAGGTTCAGCTAAGCTGCACAAACATCCAGGCATGCACAATGAGCCACCTGACCTTCTGAATGAGGAAGAACTGGTTGATAGAATGGTCACAGAGGTTGATAAACATCAAGGAAAACCGAAGTCCTTATAAAAAACATGCTGCCAGATACAATTTTGGTAAGTTATACACTGGTAAAACGGAAGGTGGATGACCTGATCTGCTTGGCAGGCAGCAAGAAATGACATCTGCACAGCCAAGTGAAAGGGTTAAAGCTGCTTACTTTAAATACTGTTGGTATTTCCAACCACAGACCCTTTAAAGCAGCACACCTTTGCATTTCTGAATGCTCACTTGGAGCACAATAAGGTCTGTTATTCTCATTTGAGGTGGGTTTTTTTCCCCCTCTAATTCCTGTTTATTTAAACCCAGAGTTCTCCAAGGTGTTGGAGGAAGTGGAGGGTGCAGTACCTTCAGCTTTATGATCTCAGGGTTGTACTGCACAGCATCTCCCCACTGCTGCATGAGCTGGGCCGTGGGCAGGTCCTTGTGGGCCAGCATGGTGATGTCTTCACTCGCTCCACCGCGGACCAGCACGAGGAAATCCTCCACAAACTGCTTCCTGGCAGTGCTGTCTGCAAAAATGCACTCAGGGAAGTGCCCAGCTCTGCCCAGGGTGTGCCTGTGTGGGCTGCAGTTATCAGCTGACAGCAAAAATCGCTCCCATACAGGACCCATCCCGCTCAGAGGGCAAAGGAAAAAGGCCACAAGTGTTGCTCACTTGGTTTCCTGCAAAGAGTGTCCTGTGTCCCTCCTGCTCCCTTGCAGGAATTCCTCATCCTGCACCCTGAATCCCTCCCCTAAATTCCTTCCCTGGGGTTTTAAGCTCACAGGTCCTTCCACAGTCCGATGCTCCTCACCATCAGGAATATTCCCTGTCCTGCTCCGGGTATTTCCAGGTGCACCTTCCTGCTGTGCACACTCCCAGCTCCCCAGAGGCTCCCACAACACCATCAGCTCCCTGTTTTCCCCATCAGGATGCAAAAGGAGGGGCTGGGGAGTCCTGCTGAGAGGTGGGGGATGATACCTAACACAGTGCTGGCCATGGGGGATGTCCCTGCTTCTCCTTGGGATGCTGAGCAGATATTTACTCTCTTCACAGAAAACCTTGGAAAAACCCCAAGCTCTGAGACATTTTCCCCTCTGTTAGGCCTGGCTGGGGCTAGCCAGCAGATTCAAAAGTGGCAGTGAGGGAGTGGGGAAATATTTCAGGCAGGCAAGATCACAACATCTTCCTTTCACTGTGACAAAGAAATGAAATGGGAGCAGTGTTTCATGCTTACCTCCAATCTCTTTCAAAAGGGCTTTACAGCCAGCTGAATCTACTCCAAGCCCCAAAGTGATTTTTTCAAGATTCACGGCAATGTTAAAGCCCTTCTGTGCACATTTCTGGACATCACTCAGAGAATAACCTTAAATACACAAAAAATTGTAAGGTTTTTATACAACTGTCCCATGTTTTATGTCCACGTACACAGAAAATGAGAGTGGATAAGTATTTTTGCTCTGGGAAAATCAAAAAAGACATGATGAAGAAGATTTTTTGATACTTAACAGAACTATATGAAATGAAATGAAATCTCTACGTTTTACAGAACTCTGAAGCCAAGTGGAAATGCAAGGTAAATGCTGGAAGAGGAGGATTTTAGTCACCCACCCAGCTGTACTGGGTTGAGCAGAGCTGCAGTGGGTAGGAAAACAGTGCATGTCTAACCACAGACTACCCACCACCCCTCCCCACCCCCAGGATCCAGGTTTTTTAAGAGGAATAGATGAAATAGCTTTTCCTCCTTTTACCAGCTCACATCTCCAATTCTCTGCTGCCAGAAGAGCCTTAAGTTCTTCATGGAAATTTAGACTGGATATCAGGAAACATTTCCTGACCAAAAGGGTTATCAAGCCCTGGAAGATGTTTCCCAGGGCAAGGGTGGAGTCCCCAGCCCCAGAGGGATTCACAGGACATGTGGATGTGGCACTTGGGGACTTGGTGGCCCTGGCAGTGCTGGGTTAACAGTTGGACTCCATGATCCTAGAGGCCTGTTCCAACCTAAGGGATTCCATCATTCTAAGATGTGGCAGATTGGATTCTGTGTGAGAGCAGAGCAGGTCTCAACCATGTCACACACTGTGTGATACCAGATCTGCAAAAGAAAATTTCAGTTCCAGCACACACAGTACAAATATAATGAGAGATTTGAAGGGAAAAACCTGAATTTTCAGACTGGACCTACAAAACCCTGCTGGGAACTTACAGCCCAGTTCAACATTTGTGTGAAAACGTTGTTACTGCTGCAGGATCCTGATCTGGGTCAGCAGACACTGAGCATTTTGAACTTTAGTTCAAAAAAATGTGGCTTGTGATGGGCCCACAGCAACAGCTGAGAAATTGGGAAAGCCTGTTAGAATTTAAATACCTGAGATGTGAATCTAAATTCTGCCCCTCTCTCTGGCTCCAGGGTAAGGAACTTCCAACACAGCAGAAGAACAGAGTATTACACAAAGCAGAGCGCAGTAAATGCCTCTGCAAACAGACAGCAGAGGCAGTTCCTCACTCCCCTGCCAATGAATAAATAATTGAGAGTGCAGCTATTGATTAATGTCACACTGCTCGCTCTGTCCTGCACAACAATCATCATTTCTCACAACAAAGGGAGCCAGAGCCAAAGAGCAGGAGCGATGTCAGGCACAAGAGTCACCCAGCAAATTATTTACTGTTTCCTACATGCTGGAAAAGCTCTCCAGGCTAAAGGTGTTTCAAAACTGCCATTTGAAAGGCACTGGAAAAAGAACTTGGGTGAAGGTTTTCATAGCTAACAGAAGTGTTAAGATCCACGATTCTCATTCATCTCAACATCTTGTCAGCCTCTAAAACGTGTTGTCTAAAACACTTGCCACAGGGCCTTTCTTTGTGAACTAAATCCAGCCCACGATGCTGAGCATGCTTTTAAAACCTCTTCATTCACTGCCAGCCAGCACCTCTACTCCCACATTTCCTGCAGGATTTCTTTGAGATGCCCTTGACCCCTTCTCCCATCATCTCCCCCTCCTGCCCTCAGACCCGAGCCACCCCTGTGTGCCTGCAGAGCGCTGTCCCCACCCAAAATCTGGCCCCAGAGCTCCTTCCCGACCAGCAGATGCACCCACCCGCCTTGCGGAGCTCGTCGCTGTTCATGACCAAAGTGTATTCATAGATGCCCCCCACAGTGGCCTCCTTGATGAAGTGTGTCCCAAAATCCCGGAGGAGCTCCCGGTACTCCCCGTAGCTGTATTCCGCGGGGAGCTGCCGCAGCCGCTGCAGGAACTCGTGGTGCAGCATCAGGGCTCGGGGCTTCAGCTTGTAAACACCAACAGCCAGCTCAGAACGGGCGTGGATGAACTTGCTGGACTGCAGGAAAGGCAGGAGAATCCAGGAGGAGAGGGGGATGTCATTCTCATGACAATGGGAATTTGTTATTTGCAGTTAAGTAATCAGCGCTGGGGTGGATTTATTAATTTCACAGTTTCCAACTGGAAGTCTTCTAACTGGAAATCTTCAAAGTGGAAATCTCCTAGCTAACTTTTGCAAAAGCAAAACTTTCAGTAATAAAGGTTCATGAGAGTCAGGCCATGACTGGGACACAGGAAAAGGCAGGGTCCAGGCTCTGACCTGGCACATCCAGAATGCAAGGACACCTCAGCACCCTGCAGGACTGCTTTACCCCAAATAAAACTTTATCTCTCACAAGCTCTCTCCTGAAAAGCTCTGACATCTGAAATCATGATTTGTACAGGAAATGATCATTCTCTGGCTGAGCCAGATTGATATTTGAATTTCACAGAACATGCCCTTACCAGAACTGAACGGAAAGAAGAAAACACAAGTACTCTCTCTCTCACACACACACATATTTGTCTCTGTGTAGATATGTATATGGATAATTTTTTTCTCTCCCCTTTACAGCATAAAAGTCTGGAACAGAAAATATCTTTCATTTTGTTCAAAGGATTTAGTGTTCAGTTGTCTGGGCCAGCAGGACAAGCACATCAGGGAGGGATCAGTATAGAATGCTGCAGCTTAAATAATAAAATCAGGACTTAATATTTGTTTTCTTTATGGGTATCTGTTGCAAATGCTTCTCATCAACCTCTGATCTTGTGAGAAATTCCACTTTGCAGGAAGCAAATGAAAGGAACACTTTGCCATTCCTGAGTACACTTTATACTGAAAGGAGACACAGATTGCTGATACTATTCCACCACTGATATGAGCTACCTTTGTTTATGGCAATAACAGATGAAAAAAAAGAAAACAAATGATGGAAGCCAGAGGAGTTATAGATTCAAGTTGAACAGGCTTCTTAGGTTCAATTTTTCAGTACAAACATTCAAAGGTGGATGCCCAGCAGGGCAGTGGGCAGATCACACACAGAATCAGAGAATATCCACAGCTGGAAGGGACCCATAAAGATCACTGGGTCCCCTCAGTAAGTTGTGTCTGATTTCAGCAGCCCAGATCCTGGCTGAGAGCCGAATGGAAAAGCTCCTGGATGCTGCAAACACAAAGGAAGGCATTGTGGGGGGAGTCAAGACTTGAACAAATGGCAGAATCCAGTTGGGGAAAGGATTTGATTTATCCCAGTCCTGGCTGCTGACCTGAGGAGGAGCATCAAACCAACACACACACACACACAGGGAACACGTTAGCAGGGAATTAAGTGGAGCAGTGCTTACACTTGAAGAAAATCTTTTCATCCTCTGCATGAACTTCTTGAACCTCATGTCATTTGAACTGTAACCAAGTTCAAACACTTTTGGTATTTTTATACCGACGCTGAAGCTTGACTGCGAAGCTTTTGCCTTCAGGACACTGCTTTCATAATTTGAGTAGGAGTCATATTCAGTCATTGTAAATTCATATTTGCCTTTGGTCTAAACAGAAAGGAAAAACAACACATCTCATTTCCTGCACAGTGATTGTACACCTGAAGCATGGGGAAGGAATGCAGACACAAATATACTTGTGAATTAATGCTTGCACTTTGAAGATGAAAAGCCTTGTATAATTGCAAAGCACTATTATTATTAACACAGGTACTCCAAGAATACTTGATTTACAGCAGCAGGAAAGCTCCTATCTCCTCCACACTGCAAGGTCCTCAGGCTTTCACTTAATATGTCAATCTTATGCAAAGAAGGTGAAATCTTAAACACAAGCATCAATTAAAGTACAAATTCTAAAAGGAAAATGTTTCCTAGTGGGCAGCATTTAAAAACATCATGTCATCAGAAAGCACTAAGGTCAAATATATAATATTTGAAACACAGCTTTGATGCCTGACAGGAACAAGTTTCCATGCAAAGCATGTGCTGTGTTCAACATCGTGGAGCGCGTGGGGTATGAGGAGGTTCTAGAAAAGGGTAAAAATCAGCCTGATCCTATTGGGTGTCAAGAATTTTGTGATTTTTTTATTTTTAACAAAATGATCCAGCAATGAAGCTTTGGGCACTAAATCCACTGGAATATGTGTGTGTAAGTTCACTTGCAGGCACATCTGGCACGTACCTCTGGCGTGAAGCTTTCTATGTTGTACGGCTTCCTGAACCTCGTGTCTGTGATGTAGTGGGGAGAACAGCCCCCAGCATAGTACCTGTGATCAAGGACCAACCCTTCCAAGCTGTTTGTGAAGATATTCAACCTGTAGGCAAAGCAGAACAGCAATATTTTATGGTACAGTCAATTCAGAGCTAAACACTAAATGCCTCGGCTGAAGAAGGCAAAAGATTGTTTTATTTGGCCACAGGCTCTTTGTTTCACACTTATTTTGAAACCCCAAAAGAAAGCTTGGCCTCTTTCACTGCAGAAGAACCTGACTAATGAGAGAGCAAAAGACAGAGTTGAATTTCCACAACTGATGAATAAAATGGCAATTTTCATCCTCCAGCTGTGAATGACACCACGGCCACCAGCACCTGTAGCTTTGTGGCCTTTACTGGAACTCTCCAGGAGGAGCAGAACAAACTGGACCAGCCAAATCCCCTCCCCACCAGGCTGCTCACTCTGAGCATTCCCAAATAGCCACAGCATCCATCAGAACCTTCAAAGACAGGTTTGCCAATCCGTGCCATCCATCCAGACTGATTTTTAATTCACACTGCTTCATTCTGGTTTATCAGCCAAAATCTTTGCCAGGCTGGTCAAGACTGGTCAACCAGAGATCAGCAGTAAAAATTGTTGGGAACAAGAAAAGAGGTACTCAAGCAGCAGCTCAGCAAATCCTTGAAACCACAGGGAGTTTTCCTTTGATTCCAGGGGATGATGGACAAAAACCTCAACCTGTCTGCTCTAAGAAAGGAGGTAGCACTGCAGTTTGTGGAGATGAGGAGATTGAACCTCATCTCTTCCTTTTCTCATTGCTGCTGGTCGGATGAAACTTCATCCAAAAAACCCCACAAAAAACTCTTAGGACACTGTTGGATCTGCCTCTCCTAATTTTGGGGAGAGAGGCTTGCATGATAATGACTCTGAAGCTGTAAAAAAATTAACTCTAATTTTAGAGCAATCTGGAAAAAAAGGGAAGTCCACTAAAAGCAAATTACTGAGCAATTGTAGCTTCAAAGAGATGAGAAGCATGTTCCTATAATTGTCCAACATTATTTTTAATTTTGATTAAACTCAGAAGTACAAAGCATTAGCAATGACATGTGCAGCAGCCATATCTCCAGAGAATAAGGAGAAAATTATATTTTTCCTTGTAATATGATTTTCCTTTTTCTTTTTTATTTTTAATGTAAAAAGCAATTTTTTCCCTGCAGAATAAGAAAAAAACCCCCTCTTTTCACACAGTCTGATCTTATAGAAAGTTGTCACAATCTTAGCGTGCAAAAGCTGAATCAATTCAGACTTAGATTTTAATCCCCACAGAGCTGCTAATATGCAGGTTTTCCCTACCCCACTCAAACAAAGCACAAAAAATTCCAACACCTCTCAATGCCGTGGAAGAAATCAAAGGAATTTTAACACCTTTCCCCCTCCCCACCAAACCAATACAGGGTGTAAGAATACAAACCCAAGGAATCATGGAATGATTTGGGTTAGGAGGGACCTTTAAAGGTCATTTCACCCCACTCCCTGCCATGGACACCTTCCACTATCCCAGGCTGCTCCAAGCCCCATCCAGCCTAGCCTTGGACACTTCCAGGGATCCAGGAGCAGCCACAGCTTCTCTGGGCACCCTGTGCCAGGGCCTTCCTACCCTCCCAGGTGTGAATTTATTCTCAATATCCCATCTAACCCTGCCCTCTGGCAATGGGAAGCCATTCCCCTTGTCCTGTGACTCCAGGCCCGTGTACATCATCTCTCTCCACCTTTCTTGTTGACTCCTTCAGACACTGAAAGGCTGCAGTGAGGTCACCCCAGAGCCTTCTCTTCTCCAGGCTGAACAATCCCAATTCTCTCAGCCTTTCCCCTTAGCAGAGCTGCTCCATCCCTCTGATTAACTTGGTGACCCTCCTCTGGACCTGCTGCAATGCCCCCCAGGCTTTGGATCAGGTTCCTGGATCCCAGCTCACTCCTGGATACAGGAACTGCTCCAGCTTTCCTCTCTTCAGTGTTTGTCTGAAGTCACATTGGATCATTCCCTGCCTTAAGTAAGAGAACATCTCACCAAAGTCACAGGCTTACCCTTTTGCCAGATTCTCTATTCCCCAATACTCTTCCATCTTCTGGTCACATTTCCTGAACATTTTTTTGCAGTTTTTCTCATCTGACTGGTCCCCACAGTCGTCATCCCCATTGCAGAGCAGCCTCCGTGCAATGCATCTTCCTAGGATGGGAGGGGAAAGTCACTCGTAAAACCATCTGTGACCACGCTCCCTGACATGGGGTCTAGGAGCAAAATGGAAAATTCCTGGAATTAATGGTTCAAATCTAGCTGGAAAAAAAAATTTCTTCTCTATCTGCACGGATCCCCGAAGTCCAACTGCTCAGTTTCACTCAAAAACGTCATAATCCTAAAATTCCTTGCTTGTCTTAGGAAAAAAACCACAATCGTTAAAAGTATAAAAACCTGCTGGAATGTTTTTGGGTTGTTTTTTTTTTTTTTCATTTTGAGAGAACAAACATGCTGTTTCAGCAGGCTTCGTATATGGTTTTGTTGGGTTTTTTTGCCTCTCTTGCCATGTCCACAATTATTGAGTGTTTTCAGCCTCACCAAAACACTGGAATATGGAGAGCAGAGGCTTTTCCTTTGCCCCATCTCAGGGGCTGAGCTCCTGTTGCTGTCACTTGTGCTAAAGATTTTGTGGATATAACCAGGTTATGATTTCCTATTTGGAGATTCTTAAGATGGCTGATAGATTCACTCAAAGGCAAACACAAGCATGGAAGGAGCCAGGTCAATTCCTGGCATCCCTCTGGCCCAGCAAACTCCTGCAGAAGCACAGATTCAGCACGGTGGCATCAGAAGTGACACCTGATTATCTGAGCAGCCCCAGCCCCCGGTCCCCAAATCCTCACCTGTAACTGCACACACAAACCCATCACAGCGAGCTCTATTCCTGCAAGGACTGTTTGTGACACACTCCTCAGTTTCTCTGTCAGAGCTATCACAGGGATCTCCACTGAACTGAGAGGGTTGTTCCAGGCGGGCAAATCTGTACTGTGATGAAATAAAAAATATTGACTCAAGTGCACAGAAATGGAGAATTTTACGCTTCTCTGGTTGAAAAACAAACTTTGAGTCGCCGAGATCTGATCTAAGCGCACTCTGTCATATTGAAAGAGAAAAGTGTCAGCTCACAAGTGTGATGCTGGTAATTTGCCTCGTTTCAAAGGTTTCTGATCTGCGACAGTTTTAATTTTACTGAGGAAAGGTTGAGGATTGGGAGGGATGAAGGAAAGTTTGCTTTTCTTTGACAGTTTGTTTAAATGAGCCTGACAGTGCAGTGCGGGACTTTGCAAGAGCAAGGAACTATTCAGTTCCATCTCCTCTCTTTCAATTAGTGCTGGTAACGACATCCCTTGTTATTTTCTGTCAGTGTATTTACTTGCCCCTCTGTATCATTAGGGATTTTCTTCCGCCCACAACACGGCTGTGAAGCACTCAATTACTCCGTCCAATATGTTAGCCCTCCTTTCTTCCCCAGCTTCTGAGATTAACTCTTTGATACGAAGCTTCACTCTCCCCCCAACTCCCATCACTGGTTATTTCTGCTTAAGCCTGGGAACAGCTTCTCCAACTTGTTAGCAAAGGTCTCTCTAGCAACGGGGATTTTGCTCTTCACACTGTTGGGATCATTACTTTCACTTGATGGGGTTTCTCGGGTGGAAAATGCTGTCTGGCAGATGAGAAAAAGCATCTTAATCCTCCGAGGCCCCGAGTACCTGCAGGTCTCACAGGGGGCCATTAGTGGGGAAGGTGCCTTGCACTGATGCTGGAAGGACAGGGCTGTGCTGGCAAGTCCCTGCAAAGCCTGGCCTTACGCCTTCTCAGAGCAATGAGGCATCCTGGAAAGCACTGGAATTACTGAGGGTGGTGAGCTGATGAGATAAAAGCCACCTGAAAGCAAAACCCAGAGTCTCACCTGTACAGGGCTTCCCTTGGCAGCCCCCTTGGTTTGCCCGACCCCAGGGACAAAAATGACAAGGCTCAAAGGAGGTGCCAGTCCGGGTTTCTCGGTGGTCCCCAGACCACAGCCACTCACCCTTTTCTTCTGGCAGGGGTCACACTTGCTCCAGGAGGACCAGGAGGAGAGGGCGCAGTCGCGGGGCTGCGGTGGGACACTCACGGAGCGCGCACGCCTGGCCCTGGCCACGCTGGGGCTCGGGGACTCCTGGCCACTGTGTCCAACAACACGAGAGCTTCAGGCTGTGAAACTGAGCTGTGAGCACCTGGCACCTCAGCCTACGCCTGTGTGAAACCACACACCAAGGAGAGCTAACACTCACCACGCCTTGCATGCAGCCTCAGGATTTCAGTCCTCATCCTGATGGCTTTGATTCCACTGGCACTGATTCTGCACGAAACCTGACTCGCTCTCCAGTGCCAGCAGGGGAAACTAAACCCATGGGCCACCAATCTGGGTTTCACATCAAGCTGTGCAAGCAGTAAAACCTTCACCACCAGTTCCTACCTTCCCTCCATGGCTTCAATGTCAGATACCTCCATGACAAACATCAGCCCCAAGAAAAGGCCTGGCATGCACCCATTTCTGAAAACCAGGCTTAAGTGTCTCTCTTTGCCCAGCAGCCCATTTTTCCCCACGCTGGCCAAAGCCACTGGTCTTAGATTCTACTCTCTGTTCATGAGTCATTAATCCATTAATCCCTTTCACCCAATAACAAACCTGCACCCCAAGTGTGAGCCTTTACTCTTCACCCCAGCCACCACTCACTCCCCCACGTGACAGCTGTCTCCAAGGTTTCCACAATGCCACAATTAAAATGCTGCCTCCTCTTTTGGTGGATTCAGGATTTCTGATTAAATCCTTGTTCCAGACAAATGCTCCCTTGTTGCACCCTCTTCAAGTGGGAAGCTTTAGTAAAATGTTGACAATTGGTTTCTTTTCATACCTAGTTTGACGAGGAAACTACCACAGTGATGCTCCCCATTCTTTCACCCCGACAAGGAACAGCATCAGTTGAAGCTTTAAGTATGATTTAGTGCCTGGCATGGGGTTGCCATTATAGCATATTAAAAATCACATGGAATAAAGGAATTACAAAACCTCATCAGCTTGCTGAGGCATGAAATCAAAGCTCAAAGTTCAGAGAACAGTGCAAAAATATAGTTAGATTGGAAAGATTACAAGATGCAGTTCTCTGAAACAGCAACATCTATTACACCAGCAGAGAAAGGAACAGCTCTCATCCACATTTTCATCATTTCTGCACTCGAAGGAAAGCACCCCATGTGCCCAGCACTCTGCGGGGCAGCCAGCACAAAAGGAGGCTGCATGTTCAAACAATTCTACGTTACAACACGAGCGTGGCAATTTGTCAGCTCCAATTTATCACCAGCATTGCTCCTCTGAAGGCGGAGACGCTGCCCTACGCTGCCTTCAGAACCATGTCTCTGGCCATTCATCAGACGTAGAAATCGCTCACGACAGCAATTACAGCCCATCCAACACCAAACCCTGGGCTGCTCCTGATGTTTCTTGTGTCCTGAACAGAAGCAGCAGCAGCTCCCACACCTTTCTCCTTCTTCTTCTTCTTGTTCTTCTTCCTCTCACCCCAACACAGGGGCTTTTATTCATAAATCATCCAATCAGCTAAAAACATGGTTCCAAAGTATTTTTCCTACACCTATCAGAGCTCAATTCTAAAACACAGAACTAGTGTCAGTCCTTACACATAATTTATGCATATAGTTCTATCTATTCACGTAAACAGTTCAATCTGTTTTATCTAGAAACACAAGCAATGTTCTGCCATGTTTTTGTTATGTCCAGAGCTAAGTTACTGAACTTTAAACCAGGCTTTAGGGCTTTTTACTCTCTTAAGGCACTTAAAGTATATTCCTACTTAAAACTAAAACTTACACTTCTACTTCATGTATGTGTGGCTTAATATATTCTCTCTTCAACCCCTGCATTGTCTTCTCTCTCTGAGGGACTCAGAGAGGCCTCTATTCTATGCACTCAAACACTCATGTTGGACTCATACGTGAGTGCTGGACTCGACAAACAGAGCCTGTGGCCCCAGGAGCTGTCACTCACCCAAAGCCACGAGCAGTCTGGGTGCCCAGCACGGCGCAGAGCAGCAGCAGCAGCAGCAGCCGGACGGGGCGCGGGGCGCCCATCGCTCCGAGGTACCGCCGGTGACCCCACACTGCCAACACCTCACCCCACAGCCCGTGGGGGTTTGAGCAGGGTCCAAGCACCAAAAGAGAAGCTGCTGAGCTGCTCTGCCACCACCCTGCAAACAGCAATGACCCAGCACCTGGCAGGCTCACAAGGTAAACGCTGCAGTTGTTGGCAGGCGGCTTTCCCAGGGCGAGCGGGGAGGGAGCAAAGCTCTGCCTAGGAGCAATTTGCACTTTCGGTTGTAATGCTCCTTTCAAGGGACAGGGAAAATGAATATTTCAACAAACGAAACATATTTGAGTCTTGGCAAGAAGGAAGTGATAAGTAAACCCAAGTCGGCTTTCTAGGAATAGAGAGCAGAATCATTTATTTATTGCTGCTTTTCATGTCTGTCTTCCAGAGGAAGGTCAGACACGAGGCTAAAGCACTTTTTCTCATGCCTTGGGGAAAGCCTTATGCCTGAGAGTGCCCTTCCCTGTCTCTCCTGCTGCTGGGGAGGACAAGAGCCCCAGCCCTGGCTGGGCCATTCCACAGGGATTCTCTGCTCCACACACCCAAAGTCTTGAGCCCACGAAAGCAGGACCTCTCAGGGTAACAAATGTAAAGTCTCGGTGTTTTCTCACTACTACACTGAGTCATTCTCTCTCTGAAATGGTCCTGACTGGGCTGAGAACTTACCATGGGCTGTGCCATCAGTTCAGCTGGGCTTTCAAAGGCAGATCAGACAAAACCTGGAAGAGTTCTTCTTTGGCTGCCTGTTGAGCCTCCACATCCTGCTGCTTTTCCCTCCAGGTACAGCTTTTTGCTTCCTGAGACACAAGCATCATTCCCTTCATCTTCCTATTAGTCTTAGCCTACAGCAGCATCTCAAGAGAGAGCAAAGTTCTCTGAATCTGTGTTTCCTTGCACAAAATGAGGAATATCATTGTGTTTTCCCAGTCTTCCCCTTGCTGGACAATGTCTTTGAGAAGACAGAGCCTGACTCTGTGCAACTTTGGCTTTTAGCAGCACAATCTCTCACCCTGGGACACATTTCAATTTGCTCATTATGGCAATGACGGGTGCTATACATAAAATCATTCATATTCACTAATACCAAACAAACCCAACAATCTCAGAGCTATTACCTGGCCAAGTGCTACACCTTAAGGTGTCACAGTTACCTTACAAATGACATCATTCTGCCTGGATGGAGTCACATCTCTGCAAAACAAGCAACTGGCTGAGACATCTTTCAGGTTTGGCAGTCTGACGATAACAATTTAACACAGAGAGGCACATTAACCAAATCCTTGCAGGAATCTGCTCCAAATAAAACATTGTATTTCAGGCAGTCTTTTTTTAACCCTGAGTTACTGAGGACAGTGATACACTGCCCTCTAGACATGGAGGACAAACTGTTAGGGGAGATTATTCAGACTGTGCAAAGCTTTCTGTTTGCTTTTTTTGCCTGAATTTTTTTCTTCCAAGTGACTTTGCCCCAGCCTGAACCCAAGATGTAGCTGTGCGATACAGCTTGCTCAACCTCTGGCACAATTGATTTAGTTGTTAATCATTTGTCCATGACAAAAAAACCCCAAAAAATTAACAAACAAAAAAACCCCACTTACAGAAAGACCTCTCTATCCATGGGACCTTTGCTGGCCAGGAAATACAGCACACATCCAGTATTTCAACAGCAGTAAAAGATAAACCAAGATTACAAACACAGAGCACCCTCTAGACAGAACTTCAAACCATGACAATGATCCCAGCATGTGGAATTTTCAAGCTTCTCTCTGCTTGTCTTTGTTTTGCTGCCTCTCACCACACACATCCCAGTGGTGAACGTGCAGAGGGAATGGTGAATTACCAGAAGTGAGGGTAAAACGGGAGCAGGGACCCAAGAGACAGAATTTCCCACAGCTCAACACACTGTTCAGGGAGAACTAAAAAGCACCATCAGGTTTTACACATAATTTACAACCTGATTTAATTAAGAGGCAGGTCTAGCACATGAAATTTATGACAGCAACCACAGGTTATTTTCTGCTTCCTCAGGTCCATGGATCAGGGATGTTGCCTCCTAACATGGCCCAGGTCCTCTTTTCCATTGCTGCTCCTTCTCCACTGGTGACTGAAGCAGCTGTGGCTTCCTGATGAGCTGAAGTCCCAAACCAACTCTCTCCGTTGCTGAATTAGGATTCATCACACCTGAAAATCAAATTAAAACCTTCAAGTGCAACACACCCTTTGCAGAGTTCACATCCCAAGCTTGTGAGCCTTTGCTCCCTGTAAAGAAATCCTCTACAGTTTCACCAAACATGATGGTTCTTTAAATGGCAGCTTCTTGTTAAAAAACTGAAACACAGCAGAGCTGAAAGGCCTTCCCTGGAAAAGATCTGACTGGAGACAGCAAGTAGATGTTCACAGAATTATCAGTGCACTTTTCAAAAAGTTGCTTTTTCTCCTCTGAGAAAACTCTTTTATTCCCTGCTTTGGAACCCAGAACACATTTCCTTCCATGGAAAAACTCATTCAAAGGTAAAAGGAAGCTTCCCATCAATTGTGAAGAATGTAAGGTGGCAAATATATGGTAAAATTTACAACCAAAGAATACTTCCAGGTTTTTACAGTGAACACGAACCCCACTGCATCACCATTTTTGTTATTAACACTGCTATTTTCTGGTGTGAGGCTGGTCTCTGGAAGGCCCTGGACATAAAAAACTCACCTTGCTGCTCTTAATTCTCCTCTTCTGGCTTTTGATCCACTAAAAATAATGTCTTATTCTGACTGAGGCCAAATCTGGCATAGGTTCATCTACTTTGAAACCTCTAAAGGCCTGTGAAGAGGGTAAGACAAAGAAAACCCCTCCATGTCCCATCCCTTGTCTGCATCTCCTCTCCATCAGACCTCAAGACAACACACACCAAATTGTTTTCAAACTACAAACAGCATTTTTAAAAGAAAAGAGATACTCATCATCTGTGTGTCAAGTAAATGGTACAAAATTTACACAAAATGCAACACGTCACAGCATTGTAACCTCTGCTCATTTCAAATACAGCTCGCTGCTGACACTGAGAGCTGTTCTTACACCTCTAATAACTGTTAGACAAGGCAAAGATGCCACAAAAGGGTTTTTGTTGCAGCTAGTACCTGGCAGTAATTCTTCCTAATCCTTTATTTTCACAAATGTCTGAGGCTGAATGGGCAGAGATTGCTGCCTATTAACCTGATTTGCCTTTAATCTATTGTGATTTCCTTTCTGTGATGGTGAGGAGTATTTATAGAAGTGGTGCTACAGGAGCTATGAAACAGGGTTGAAAAGCCAGCAAATAATATCAGATCTCAAAAGACCTTTTTCTTTTTTAAAAAAAAAAAACCTCCCAACATTCTGTATCTAAAAGCCCATTGAATGGGCAACACCTGAGGCTATTCTTCTCATTGAGATTTTTTCAGGTGCTGATAAAACATTTTAGGGTGATAGATGAGCCACGGGGCAAACACATCCACTGAGATAAGACTATTTAAAGCTCTAAAAACTAATAGCTGGAGAGCTGTTTCACTAATAGACCTGATATTTCCTGCCTCCAGTAGGATAATTTCAGAAAGAGACAGGCCATGTTATGGGTACTCAGGAAATCCTGTCAGGATATCTCCCCATATTCCTCACTGTCATCAGCTGAAATGTGTAATTCAGTTTCACCCCACTTTAAGACAGCAAGTAAAACCAGAAAAAAACCAAACAAACCACCAAACCCACACCTTTATTCTTCCCCATGCCAGTCTTACCTTGGGTATTTCAAAACAACATAATAAATGTTTTTAATGGGGCTGATCCTGAAAAGCAAATCAGTGTGAGAAAACCAGTTTGTGGAAGTCCTCAGCACGAGAGAAAAACTCTAACAAATCATGACTTTTGCAGCAGTAACATCAAACCAGGGCCAGGAGCAGGAGGCTGAGTCCCAGGGTGGAACAAACAGGAGCAGAAGGAGAAGCCAGGAGCTGTGCCTCCACTTCCTGCTGCTCAGGTGGATTTTCACTGTGCTCCTTCACCACTGCGTGCATCCCACGTCGGCTCAGGGAGGGAATTGTAGAGAACAGATTCAAACCTCTGTGGAAAACTGCCAAGAGATATCCCCCCTTCATTTCTTTGACATGATATTCTTCTGACTGAGAACAGCATTTGCCAGGAAAGCAATAAACATGAACCTGACAGGACAGGAGTTCTTCAGAAAGCAAAGAAAGAAAAAAGGAAACAGTGCATGAAAATCTTTTTCACAACCTAAAAACCAGCCAGAAAGAGGTTACCTCCTCTGTTGCAGCAACTGTCACTGAGTAGTGATTAAAGCACAGAAAACATTGCCTTTAATCCAACGTGAGGGAGTGAAAATTGCACAGTCCCAGTCTACACAAGCAGTTGCTTTCCCAGAAGCCACTGACATGGAAAGGGGAGATCTGTCAGCGTTCTCACTGCTGTAAAACCACAGGCTGATTCTGCAAACTGTTTGCTAATGAATTTCTCATTATTGCAGGAGATCATGGCCTTAATTAGCATTGGTTAAATTGGGACCATTTCTTGAAGTGGTCATGTCTGAGCTGGGCCCTCTCATATACAATGCAGAGACTCTGAGTTACAGCAGTATTAAATGATGATTACAGCACATAAACAGAGCACAGTAAGAATACATTCTTAGCCCTTCTGAACACACAGAACTGCTCCTTCCCTCCCTCCTTGGGATTCCTCTTCCTCACCACTGCCCGATTACACCTCAAACCTGCTCATTCTGAATTTTTAAACCAAGTTTACACAACAGCTGTACAACATGAGCCCATTTTTCTGATTTTTTCAACCAACTCCACCGTGAGGTTACCAGAAGAGGATCAACAAGGCCAGATGTAGCTGTAAAAAGACCAGATTTCATTGTAAAAATGCATCTTAGTTTAAACCCATGCTTAGCTGTGGCTTATTTTAGTTGATGTTTTGTAGCTGGTTGAAAACCAGAGAACACATTCTTCCTTCCAAGGACACCTGGGTACAGTTACCTACACACAAATCAAAATGCCATTAACACTGGTGTGCTTTCACCACAGCAGAATAACCTTTATTCTCAGGTGGGATCCAGGTATTTCAACAATGTTCATTGACAAAGGCAAGGAATGCTTCACCATGACCTGCTGGGCACTTCGAGGAAGGCATGAGCCATCAAAAGGTAGAAATACAATAAAATATATGTGCACACATCCACACTTCTCTCTCTCCCTGTACATAAAACATGTATTTCTTACACTTAAATTTTACTGCATCACTCTCTTGGCAGAGAATGGGAGCATTCCTTCTCAGCTGAACTTTATTATCAGCTCTGTGCACATTACTGAAAATTTTTGGGGGGTGTTCTGCTTTCAAAGCTGTCGTGTTTAAATGCACATGTTTAATTTCAAATCCCACTTGAGTGAAAAAAAACCAAGCAAAATTCATTTCAGCTTCTCATGCCACAAAGATAAACCAGCTTTGGGAGCATCACACAGCATGGGCTGTCCCAGGAATGTGGGATTTTGTAGGAGATGATACGAATATTTGGTTTGGGATGCTCATCCTAAAACACCCAAAAAGAGGCCAAAAAAGTGGAGGCAGCAATTAAAATCAGAAAGTTATGCATAGGCAAGATAAGCAACACTTAGTGTTAAAGATTAGTTATTCCCCAAATTGAGGAATTTCTCCTTTCCCAGGTATTTCCACTGTCAAAAATAAAGGCCATGCCAGACACCAACACTGCATTTTAAGTCTGGCAGAATGATCCCAGAGGAGCACAAGCTATGAAACAAACTTACTGAAATGACACCTTTTTTTAATGTTTTTTATTCATAACAGTATTACATGGTGTGTTACAGAAATTAATGGAAAATTTCTAAAAATTTGTTGGTTTCTGTTGTTGTTGCTGAATGCGTTACACATAAAGTTAAAAATAATGTGTCCATAAATGTTAACAAATGGTCGTTATCTGAGGTAAAGTTAAAGTAGGTTTAGAAATGTACTGCAACAGTCATTTTATCTTTCTCATCTTTATTAAAAAAATAAGTGTCAGAATGCAGAAATAAAAATGAATGAAAACCACGGAGTAAACATTTTTGCAAAGAAGGTGCCCAGTACGTTATTGAGATGAAAGGTTTCATCAGACACTTGGATGACTACGATCTATCAAAATATCTTTTCATGACAGGTAAAGATCAAGAACCTACGGGGGGGGGATGGTAACAGGATGGCTGGTGGGGTTCCCTGGTTTGTAAATTTAAAGTGACGAATTTAGTGCTAGTGAAGGATGAGGGATTAAACAATTGCACAAGCTGGATATTTGAGTTATCTACAATACTGGTACAGCGCAGAGGCCCTGCAGCCCTCTCAGCTCAGCATCCCAGCCACGACAAGGACGATCACACGACAATCCAGAATCTGTTTTTATTCATGAGCGTTGGCAAAGGCAAGACAAAGGTCCGTGGTGATGGCCCAGCTGCCCCCCGGGAGTGACAGCAGAATTCCAGCCTCATTCCCTCGGCACCGATTCATGAGTGATCTGCTTCCTACAAATGGGATCCTCTGAGACATCAACCTCCTCTCTCCTCTGTGTTTCACCCCATAACTGGAAATGCACTGATGACACTAAACCTCCAATGTCTGTGATGAACCAAAACTGGGTTTGTGGTTCCGTGTGAAGGACAAAACCCAAAAAAAAACCAAAAAAAAAACCCAAGCTGCTGAGGAAGAAAAGTAGCACCACTGTGCAAATGAGGAAAATATTCTGACAGAAATGTCCTCCAGAAAAGCTTTTACCTCTGCTTTTAATCCTGAAACACTCGATCCACCAAGCTTTAAATCATCTCCTCCAGTCAGAAAATTTGATCTTCCAATGGGAAAATAAGATTTGCTACGAAGCTGTTTGCACATGACTAAGGAACAAGCATCAAATGACCGTGGATGGGGATAAAATTCTCCTCTCTGCAGGTTCATTAGGTCTATTCACAGCTAATTTCTCATTCACATACATTCTGCAACGCACATTTCTCTAACTTCTCTAATTCAAAATAAAAGAATGAGATCATGTTGTGAGATTTGGTTGCACATACCAACAATCACCACCCTGGTTATTCTGCCTTCTAAACCATTTTTAGCTTATAACAGAGATGAAAGAAAGTAAAACATTTATAACTCCAGGCCTATTTTAATCATGACAAAAATGTAAATCCTAATATGTCAATTTAAAAACAAAATCTGCACAATAACCCTAAAAACTGATTAATCCTTTCTTTAACCTTTTTTCCTTTTTTCTATTTTTCTTTTTTTTTTCTTCTTTTTTTTTTCTTTTTAGTGTTAAACCACTAAATTCAATATACTGTAACTGCATAGGAACATCAGGAAAACACATTTGACCTGTATAACAATTCTCTGTAGGGCAAAAATATATAAATTCTTTATGAAAATCATGTGCTAAACATATGAACCCAAACACTGCACTTTTTGCTTCATAAATGTAAAAAAAGGAAGTTTTAAACTCTTTTTGTTCTGCGTGTAAACAGTTGGATGACTTCTATGCAGAGGTTGAAAAGAATGTCAATGGAAAGTGATCTCTTGTAAGTGGAATTATGTCTGTGTGATAACGCTAGACCATAAAATCATGTGTTCCCATTAATTTCACGAGTTGCTGACAAGCTGACTGCTTTTGGCAAATGCACTTGAGCTTCAGCCCATTATTGTTAAGCATGTGAAAAAACATATGTGATGTGAGAACCACAAACTGGGTTTGCCACACCTCCCAAGCACTGCAACTTGCTACCTTCTCTACTGTGTAATGGCATTAGTAAAAGAATTTTCATAACATTTATATTTACAAAAAAAATGGCAATTTTCATTCGAACTCCTTAAAGCCATTTCCCCTTAAACATTTTAAAGAGTTTAACAGTAAGATTTTTTTTTTCAAGTTATAAAATAAAAATCCCATTTGATTTTTTTTCTGATGTACAAAAAGTGATAAAGATGAACAATTTTGATCACAGAGTCAGTTTGTTATTCCAAAATCCATGCCGTCCTTGTCCCATTTGTCAAGTCCGCTTCATCCAAACTCCTAAACCAGAAGCATACCAGTATTATTTGGCAAATGATTTTTTTTTTTTTCATCAAAAATGGCACACAGAGAAGAAAACACTTGTCTGCATAGCATTACAGCAGCAAGATATTGAAGAAATAAAAATATTCCTTTTCTGCACTTTGTTTAGGGTTTCCTAGGAAATACTGACTCTTTTGTCTTTCCTCAGTGGGACTCGATGTCCTTTCTCTACCCACAACATGAGCATTCCAACAGAAAGCAGCATTTCTTCCTCATGATGTGCTAGAACTTAAAGGTCCATTTGGCAACTTTTTCAGTCAAAGATGGATAAAACAACCGAGTTCTGTTCTGTGGTTTCAAGGTGGGAATCATTTCCGCAGGAGGCGTTTCGCTGTTAGATCTGTCGCTCGTACAAAATGACAGAGTAAGAAATGAAAAAAATAAAGGAAAAAAAAAAAAGA
>VYXF01002805.1:1092980-1233899 GCA_013397295.1 Polioptila caerulea | reverse complement strand
AAAAAAAAGACACCACCAGTGTTTTGTTGTTGTTGTTTAAATATGTCTACATAGGGGAAAAAAAAAAAAGGGTCAGGATCAGCCTGATGTAAATGACTATGAAAAACATGTCAGTGAGACATAAGAAGTGCTGACTCGTGCCCCAAAGGCTGTTGAATGACAATGCCACTGCTACAAACAGACTCTGCCTTTTGCTGAAAACAAAACAAAAAGGAATGTCTAACGCCCAATAAAGTTCAGATGCTCGTTATTTATAGGTGGCACACGGAAGGTGACAAATGTCTACAAGAAGACTGAGGAGTAAGATTTCCCAGTCTGGATACCCACCACTTGTGGGGATGGGGCTGCACTCGTGGTGTGAGAAGCAGGGAGAGTTTTCGTTTTGTGCTGCCATAGGAATCTGCCATTGGTTGCCAAAAAAAAAAAAACCAAAACACATCAGGAACGCTCGTAGAGCCAGTCCAGGAGGGCAATCTCTCTCCTTTGTCAGACAAAATCAATCGGAAAAAAGCATGAAAGCCAAAGGCCCGCCAGGTTGTTGGGTTTCGTTTGAGTCTTGGAGCACCACAAGCCTGTAACAATGCTATTTCTTAGGTCTGTTAATCTGCGCGTAGAGAGGTTCTGCTTCCTGGGGATAACAAAAATAAAATGAGCAAAGATGTCTCCAGACAGCATTCTCAGAACATTTTTACAACATCTGCTTGAGAGCGGCGATACCTTCTGAGTCAAAACCCACAGCAAGTGTTTGCTTTCTGTGCTGCCTTGAGCCATCACCCCAGCTGAGTGGTGAAGAAAATGGGAATTATTTCAGAAAATCAGTGTTTTCTATCCATTTCCTCCTCCAGCATTGGTCATGCACTGACCTTCAACTGCTGGGCACGGACATATGAAGGAATTCAATGATAATTTATAGGGCTGGATGTTTGGAATCACCAAGGCTGGAATTGCAGCCCGTGTACAAGGCTGTTCCCCCCAGCAGCACACCTGCAGAACAGAACTGTGGGTTTTGCACAACTCAGGAGAAAACCACTTGCAAACAGAAACTGCCACGGAAAGCTGAGCTAATGAAGCTGTGATGGGATTTAAAACAACAACATGAGTGGCCCATGAAGAAGGAGGCGCCCAGCCCTGCACAGTGTGATTGGGAGTCTGTGGAACCATTAGTACAATCGTTAAAGCTGGGAGGAAAGCGTGTCAATGGTTAACAGACACTTTCTTGGGAATTTCCTGGATGTGGGAGGGGGGAAAAGCTGCCATGTTGTTCAGCTGTTGCTCCATAGCTGACACACTCTGTGCTTTCTTAACACCCGGTTCATCTCGGCTGCAGTGGGAAGCAAACCATCCGTGGACCCTGGAATCCACTCTACTTCATTTCCAGAAACTAATTTCTGAAACTAAGAATGACATCTAAAAAAAGGAACAAGACAGGCAGAAAGGCTAATTAATGCTACACTGCATTAACTCTCCACAGCTTGATAAATATTCAAATACCAACCATGACGTTGAATTTAACCAAGTTAGTATCAACTCGTGTTACAGCAGCATTGGCAGGAGCTGACTTTTGAGCAAAAAAAACCCCTCAGAAGGTTGCCAAATCATTGGGCACTGAGAAGCACAGGCAGGTCTGCCAGGGACTGGCACTGGATTTTAATCACTGTTTGTCAAAATGATGCTGGGGTTGAGGAGAACAGCCCAAAGGTGCATCCACAGGGTGCTTTGTGCTCAGAGTGCCTGCCCAGTGCTCCAGGCTCTGCCCCATCCCAGTGCCCTGTGCTGCCTTAGAGTGCAGGAACACACAACAAATCCAAAATATGACCTGTTTCCTCCACGCCAAGGAAAGTTGTCTCTCATTCCCCAAAACTGCTGCATTTCTGGAGCTTGCAGACCCCCTGTTTCCCCACCCCCTGCCCTGAGTACGCTACGAGCACTGTGAGTGGGAGAAAACCTCTGGAATGATTAAATAAATACTGCTGAAATTATCCCCAGCAAGAAGCAAATACATTTTGTGACCTTGAAAAACTGAAGGTAATCAAAGGAGATGACTGAGAGTAAATAACTGCTTTTCACACACTGTGAGTTAAGTCTACCTATGCCAATTTTCACGTGCAGGCTTGAGGCTGGCAGAATGATCTATCACAGCTAGTTCAGAGAAAATCTGTACTAATTAATGTGTGAACCTGACACACACCAGGCCATTCTTCAGGCAGTTGCTGAACCTAAGGTCATTGCAAAGGGAAGTGAAAAGGAAGGAGGAGAAGAAAAGGAGAGGGAGGGAGAACATCCCTTTGCAACAAAAGATGTCAGTTTTTCAAATGCCTTCAGGGGGAGAAAAAAAAAGAGCTTTTCAAAATGTCAACTCTGCTTGTTAGAGCTGTCCTCCAATATCCTTCAGATATGCAGATGTGCTGAAGTAACAGGTGTCCTAAGGTGCCACTGGACTCCACACCCTTGGAAGAGGAGGAGGAGTTCCTCATCATCACCAGCACTTCCAACAAGCATGAGACAACCTTTACAATGAGAAACTTCTTTGATTCATACCCAACATTTATCTGCACGAACACCTGATGTGGCAAAGGCCTGCATTTCTCACTGATTTGAATAATTTCTCTTCCAGCAGACCAGAGCATTTTGCATTAGAAGTGTGCTCTTACTTCTTCCTTTCAGTTGATTTCTCCCTTCAGATGCCTAAACGAGAAATTAATTGCAATAATTGTGTGCAGTCTTCCCAGTCAAAGTGTTTGGTCAGTGCCTGAGATTTATTTTCAAGTATTATTTTGAGTCAATTCAAGCATGCTTTTAGTCAAATAATGCAAATGGTGTCCAAAATACTGACAATCAAGAGGGCAAAAGAAAACAGAAAGGGAAAGGAAAAAGGCAAAAGGAGAGTTGAGAGCTGTTGACTTCATGGACAGCTCCTCTCACAGTGCCAGGCACTATTTTGGAGGGTCTTGAAAGCAGAAATTACCACTCCTCCCCTTTTTTTTACATAATCCACACCAAAGTCACAGGGCTTGTTATGAAAAGCAGGTGAGCATTAACTCTTCTCACAGCATCTCACCAGCATTTTCTGCCTTCTACTTCTACCACTGCATTAGGAACAGACGCAGAGGGAAGGAAAGGAAAGAACTGGTCTTTGTCAGAACAAAAAGAGAGGAACAAATAAAATAGCAGTCAAAGCTTCTCATTCACATAAACCCCTTGAATCTTACAGTGTTTTCCTTGCTGAACTGGCACCTGATGTGCTTTCATCAACCCACAGGGAGACACCAAGACAAGAACTGGAAGCACTTTTTTTTTTTTTTTGCTGCAGTATTCCAGAAATACTTCATGCTGCAAATCACTTTATTCTTCCCATTTTAAGGGGGACAAGACAGCAGCAAACACCATTTCTGATGTAGTCCACTCCTGTGTGAGGCAACAAGGGTGCTAATGCTTTAGAATAACATTATGCAAATACTAGAAGTAAATTTGCATCCCATTTGAAGATATTAACACCTGCTCCCCAGCAAAACTAATCACTGGAGAGCATCTCCTGAAAGACTCATTACCTACTCGGGCTTGCAGGGGTGAAGTCACTCACAAAACACAACTGAGGGTTAGGAAGAAACTATTTTTTACCCTGGCAGCCCTTTGATCACTGCGAGGCACCTGCTCCGTGCAGAGCTGCAGGCAAGATGTTCTCAATTGTGGAGGTGAGGCCCGCACAGATTTCCGTGCCCTTTACAGCCACTTTTACTCCTGGCTGACTGATCAGAAAGGGCAGGCTCAAATGATAAAGAGTTTCATGAAATAAGTGTGCTGGAGAGCCACACAAAATGAGCATCTTGTGCTGGGGATGCAAGTGAAGGGGGTGGGAGTGCGAAGCGCCTTCTCTGTTTTTTGGCATGCTGGCCCGTGGGCAAAATAGGACAGAATAAAGTTGGCAAGCGGGGTTGAAATCAAATATCTTTGGTGATAAGTAAGACAGGTCACTCCTATTGCCCCATTAACAGCCAGGGTTTTTTAAATTACTTATTATTACTTACTAATATTTGGTTACTTTTCTTACAGCCTCCATTAGCAGCATAAACACAGCAACCTTCTAATTCAGGATTACGCCTGGAGAGTGCCTCTGTTCTTACCATAAAACTACCTAGGAATATTTTCTAGTCTCAAATTTCCATTATTTAATTGTTTAATTTAATTATTAGCATTATAAAAATCTCTGTCATTTTAGTAGTGTGATGGATGCTGTACATCCATGAAATGCAAAAGCAATGACAACTACTCAGAAAGATGAACCTGCTCCATATCTTGGTCCTGATATAAAAATGAACTGCAGCCAAGAAACACTGATTATTTCTGGGCCCCTCTCCCAAAACAGTAGCCACACAATTGTATCTGTCTACAGATCTGTCATCCACACATCCTTGCATCTACATATCTGTCAATTCTCCTTCATAACAATTGAACCTAATGGCCAATTTGAAGCAAATTGTTCAGAAGTCTGAAAGAGGCTAAATTTTCATAGGCAGATTTTTGAAATCAGTTGTCGTGCAGAAGACAGGGAACTTTTAAATAACCTCATCACAGAGGAAGTGAGGAGAGCTTGCACCTCAACGGAATTGTTGGGTTGCAAATCAGCAAGAACACAGCTCCAGACAAGGTTCAAAGAATGCTGTCTCTTGTTTAGAGGAGAAGCTGGAGAAAGGGAAGGGTACAAGGCGACCTCAGGAGGGCTTGGTGACACTGAAGAGGTGAGAAGCCTTTGTATGAGGTGGCCACATGAAAATGGACAGCCTGAAGGAGACTGCAGCAGCAGAGATGAAGGCAAACCTGCAGGATGCCCCTGTTCACAGAGCAGCCTGAATTTCTCTGCCCAAGCCCCTCCATATTTCCTGCGAAATAGGAACCGAGCAGGAGACCTGAAATGGTAATTTTAGGATTTCTCTGGAGTGGAGCAGGACTTCCCAACCTGTGATGCCCTTGCAAAGACACAACAGTACTTCTCTCAGGTTCCCAGCCCTGCTCAGTGCTGTGTCTTTAGCTTGAGAATGACAGTTTTAGAGCCTACAGCAAGAACAGGTCACCTGTAATTAGGAATTTCTCTTTGGACTTCATCCAGTTCCTATTGAGCCAGGTGAAAGACTGGAACAGGTCCTGCAAGTACAGCCTTTAGTATTTTGAGCCTTTTCAGAGTCCTGGTGCAACAGAAAAGGCACAGAACTAAGAGGAAGATGCAGAATCAGCTTGATATTCCCTCCTGAGGCTCACTAAGCTCCCAGGTAACCCAAGGCTTTGTCCATAAATTGCTGTTTTCTCTCCACTTCCTAAACCCATCCCAAATAAAAGAGTTATAGCAGCCCATCCTGGAGCTGACTAAGATCTTTAGGAACTTTCATCACCAAGCACAGCACTTGTTCCAAGATGGATGATGGCAGTGGGCCACCAAAGCACCACCAAAAGCTGATAGACAAATATTCTAACAAACTGTTGCTCTCCTGACAGTGCTGATGGCATCGTGAAGGCTGTGACACATTTTGAGGGCTCCTAATTGTCTGCACACATTTCTCAGAACAACTGAACAATTTTTTTCAGGGAGATGTGCTCTAGCCACAAATGTTTTGAAGGTTTCTTGAGAATCTCTCATGAATGATTGCCAGTGCAAGTTTTGAGCTGGGCAGCAGCTCAATAGAGCTGTGTTTGTTCCTCTGTTCCAACTTCCTGCTTTAATGTAAAATGTCAACAATAAGAAATGTTTAAGACATTTGGCAGGATCACAGCTTAGAAACAGTTCTTTCCCTCTCTCTCCACAGTTACTCCCCACATAATCTAAAGACAGCAGCATAAATAATCTGAAGATGGCAGTCATCTTATTCTGCATTCTCTTCACCTCTTCTGCAAAATCACTACCTGTCCTTAAGGCTGTGCATGAACAAAGGGGAAACAACCAAATACAACAAACAGCTCTGCAAAGAGTTCATCTTATTTCACCTGTGGAAGCTGGGCCTTTCTGCTTCTTATCTTCAGCCACAAAAGGACAAAAATGCAATATATCCATAAAGTGTCACATTTACCTACTAAGAGCTCATAGCTGTTTCTGGAAGGGTGACTTCTAGAACAGCTGCTGGAAGGATGAGGATTTTGAGAGCTGAAGATGAAGATTGCAAAAGGAAGAGAGGAAAAATAGGAGAAAAGAAGATAACTAGATGATAATATAGAGTATCAGAAAGAATGAAGAAACCAAATTGCTGTGGTACCTTTAAAGATCAGTGTACAAAAACCAGGCAGGTGGATATTCTGAATACATCAAGATAAATAAAGATATTTTTCAGGCAGAGCTGATTTCAGAGATGCTGGGAACAGACAGATTTGACATTTTTGCACACAATGCTCTGTTCCTGAGAGGTCCATTCAGCTGAGTTGTTACTGTGCTGTTCTTGGGGTAAGAACCATGTTCCAAAGAGCAAAGTAATCTCCCATCTAAGCCACAAAAGTGGCTTTTATGCAGACTGTGATTCTTCTGCACGACATGTTTCTCCCCATTAAGTTTCTCTCCAAATACAGAGCTCAATACACAACTCCACAGTAAGTCCTGAATGGATAATTTTCCATGGAGATTAGACTTCCCGTTGCTCTGACGACACCAGGCTTCAGAATTAGATGGGCTGGCTTTGGGAAGTGGATTTCCTACAGACTGCTGCTGAATGGCTCTGCACACAGGCACAATGATATCAGTGGAACTTCACTGGAGAGAGGCTTGCTTTTTTTGGTTCAGTTTCCTGTTCCTGCCTACAGCTTTCAGGAATTACTGTAATACGATAATCAGGAACATTAGTTAACATTTCCCAGAATATATTTCTGAGAATTATGCATGTTTGATGGGAGGCTCTACAGGGATTAACTAAAAATGCAGCAAAACCATATGCAATCACTGGTAATACACTGTCCTGATAGCTCTGAATTTCACAACCACCCTGACTGTGACAAACCATAATAAACAGATGTACGTGGGTTTCCAGAGTGTGGGACTCAGATAAAGGGCAAATCCTCTTTCATGATGTAGGGAAGAACTCTTGGAGTGGTCTGAGGCTGAGATAGCTGAGGATGTCAGTGCTGGCCAAGGTCAGGCAAAAATTATCACGAGGCACCATCCATCTGCAGCAGCAGCTCTCACTGGAGTAAATAATGAATGTTCTTGCTGGAGCAGCTCATTCCAGCTTGACTTTCTCCTCACACTGTCACTTCTAGACTCAAGGAGACACAAAGCTTAATGCTACTTTTGCTGCAGCCCCCACGAGCTGAGCAGGGGTGAAGCTACAGAAGGGGGAGATGTCCTCTCACAGCACCACATATCATTAAGAGAGAACCTCATTACTTCCAAGTGGATCAAAGCTAAGTTACTGTAAGGTTTTTTAAAATCTTACTTAATGCACAAAGTAAACTGACTCCTAATAAAACTATTAATTTGGAGTTGAAACTAAACTGAGGATGGGTTAAGTCGCTGGCAAACCCAGTGGAATTTTAGCACAAAAATGGGAAGGGTTCTCCCACTGCTCTGGATTTGCTCCAGGAGCTCTGTGCAGGAGCACAGAAGCCTCATCAGAACATGTATTTGGGCAATACCAAACAGGAGTGGCAGACGGGGAGAAGATAATGAAACATATTCTTCAAACAGCAACACTAGAGAGTATTTGGATGGAATAACAACGCTCAGCACTCATAAAACTTTGTAGCTTCAGTGTTTTTTTGGCAAAATATATTTACTGTATTGAAACAAATCACAGAGCATTCACAGGCAGCCACATTTGCTACGTGTTCTGTAACACAAAAGATGAAAAGATCATCTTTCCCGTCTGTCTGGGTTTCAATGACTTACATTGATGAATAATTTTTAAAACATCAGTATGCCAATGGTAATATGAATGATGATAATTTTCAGATGTTTCTAATTTGCAGTTGGAGATAAAAATACACAAACCCATTTCAATATTTTTTACATGCAGATAATAAACGTGCTTCTTCTACTGATTATCCCATTGATTTAGGGTAGAGACATTCACGTATCATTACATAATTTTATTTAATGATTGTTATGTCTATGGGTAAGATGTCTTATTCCATTTAATATGTTACATCTGACTGAAGGCCAGGGTGGCTTTGATTAAAAAAGTGCTCTGCCTAATATGTCGTTAGTAATGGCTCAGTTTCCCTATTTGCCCTTAGAATTTGAACACAAAGTAAAATAAGTCTACATTTCTTTAAAGCATGCAGGCAGCTGGAACACACATATTTGCATAAGCTGCAACACTCAGTGAATGGCAAAAGCCATGCAGACCACCAAGCACGAGGAATGCACTGTGGAGGATGGAGAGGTAAAACGGAAGAGATGAAAAGGTAAAAAAAAAAAACCAAAAAAAAACCATGCATCCATGAAAGCAATGGCAGGCACTGGTGGAAGAGTAAGTGAACACCTCAAGGTGTAGAGAAAAAAAGGACAGATACCTACCCCAACCTGTGCTATCTAGCTACCGACCTGTGGACTTATAGTATCACCAGTTGGCTCACCAAAGGGATCACTGTTGGAGGAGGCCTGAGACCCATCAGGCTAGAATACAAGAACATAACACCTTTTTTTCTCAACAATAGAAAGTGAAAAGTCAACACGAGGTTATTTTCATGCTGTGGGCATAACAAGAACATCCTATCTCATGAAAACCAGAGAGTGAGGCCTCGCCGCTCTCCAAAGCCGTAGCGGTTTCCTACAGCTGCTGCAGGCACCAAAGGACCTCACCAGTTCCTGCTGGAGCCCAGGCAGGAGCTGCCACAGACTTCAGAAGGTACTGGATCAGGCTAACCAGAACTGCAAAAGGCCCTGAAAGCCATGTGGAACAGAAAGAGTCCAAGCTTGGGTTATTTTGAACTTTTTGTTGCACCCTGTTGCCTTTGGCTCACTCGGGCTCCTACCTCCCGAAGACACCTGGTGATTTACAGTCATTGACTGGATAACATTTTTTGCTTTGGTCCATAAAGGCAGAGAAATCACATATTGAGGGCCAGAACACTGAGGAATGCAGCTAGGCAAGCAACTGGGATGCAAGAATGTGCAAGACAACATCAACCATCATCTTTTAACACGCAAACTCTCACACCTTTCTCTGCAGCCTCAGCATGTTTGTTGTTTTACCCCAAACTTCCTTACCACGAGTAAAGTGACTGCTGGTGTGCTAAAGAGGATGTTGGATACAACTAACATGTACAAATGAACTCTGAGTTTGGTTCCCTGTATGCAGTGTTAGTGCACATCAGCAGAAATGTTGTGCTATCAGCTGTCAAACCCAAAGCAGGCCATGGATTCTGGCTGCAGCTCCCCCATAAGCACCACCCAGCCCTACTGGAGAAGTTATTTCTGACACTACAGAACAACATTTAATCAGCTTTTATCTTTTCTAGCTAAAAGGAGACAATGAGGATTTAGAAACCTTGTTGCTACTCACAGCCTCTGGCTCCTCACTTTTGCTTGGGCTTTCAAACCCCTCTTCAAAGAGGTCATCTGCAGCAGGGTCACTCGTATGAGATGCTGATGATTTTGATGGAGAACTCTGTCTGGGTGCAGGGGTTGGAGCTAAACAAGGATTAAGGCAATAGCTACAATTATTCTGTTGATTTCTTCAAAAATACTCCAGCACAAAACTTGCTCATGCTTTTACATCCCTCAACTTTGACCACCCTCCAGAATCACTCTCTTAAGAGGAGCTGCAGGAGGTGAATTCAGGCACAGTTGTCATTATCAATCCCATGTGTTTGATTTCATTTGGCAACTTCCAAATGAAGTTTGGCTGCATCTGCCCTATGTCTTTATGAACCTGGGAGACACCACTACATTGCATTAGGAATGTGTGAGTTGCCTGCCCTGTGGCAGGCAAGTGAAACAGGTCTTTGACTGACCCCTGGTGAATCCCATGAATTCCTCTTTTCAGCAATCTGCAAATCCCCCATTGCCATGCTATGAACACCATTAGCTTATTTTACAGCTCTTCAATGAATTTCCCCCCGTGTCCAATATGACATGCTACTAAAATAAATACCCATCCCCTAATTTCTGCAAAGTATGGGTGGGACACAAGTAAAACCAATTGTAAGGTTGAATGCCATGAGCTTCTGCCAAACAGCGTGCATGTTCCCATCACAAAACAAATATTACTGTTTTAGAAATTAAATTTCAGACTCTAGCTATCTGGGCTGTGCATTTCTACGACCTCTGAAATTTCTCTGATATTTTCCTTTATGGCTGGAACACATTTCTTAAGCCAAAGCATGCATGAAGGTTCTCAGTATCTGGGCTGGAATTTAAAAGAGATGGAAGGGCTTTGAGGAGCAGTTATGTCTGAGGAAAGGGATGGCTGAAAGCACATAAATACTCACGTGAATTTGTAGATGGTGTCGTGGAAGTCACAGGAGTCAAATTTAACTGAGAGATGTCAAAGTCATCACAATCATCTGCTTCCTGTGCCATCCCAACTTTGTTAAAGTAACTTGAGAAGGCCTCTGAGGTACAACTGAGGGAAGGCTGATCTGGTTTTCTTGATGGCACTGGTGGAGGCTGAGCCATCTGGAAATCCTTAAACATTTCTTTTCCCATTTTCTGTCTGGGCCTGTCTGTCTGCGGACTCGATCTGTTGGAATCGCTCGTGGGCGGGACGGTGGCTATAGGAGCAATGGTACCTTGAAACATGGCTGCTTGTAAAGGCAAAACAGTTTGTGTTGGCATGAAGGCAGTGGGCTGGAACTGGCCAGCCACGGCTGGCCACGGCTGCTGGCTGGGAGGAAAGATCCCGGGCTGGCCCCACGCGATGGGCTGTCCTCCCTGCATCACCTGAGCGACTGGAGGCTGGGCACCCATGGCCAACTGCTGTTGAACAAGTGGTTGCTGTCCCCAGAACGAGGGCAGGACAGCTCCCATGGCAACATAACCTTCAGGGAGTAAAGAGAGCAGGAGGGGGGAACAAACGGGATGGAAGATTTTAATGGCGCAGTCGAGAGCACACGGGGAAAGCGACACAATAAATCAGAAATGTGCAAAGCTGCGCCAGCGATCCCGGGGCTGCAGCACGCTTGGAAAGGAACCTGGAAACACTGAACTCACACCACTGCACAAATACTCACAGACAGAACCACAGGCTGCTGGACTCTGCAAAGCAATCATCTCAAATTGCATCATAATGCTACTAATAATAATAATAATAATAAAAAATCCAACCCAGATGATTTCAGATTAAAACCCTCACACTTGGTTATTACCCAATTACTTGAGAACATCAAAATGATTTTGAGCTTCTGCTGCACTAAATACCTATTAACAACAAACTGCTTCAGGTATTAGTCTAACATAACCCCCTCCAGTTGAGGAGGAAATTAAAGATGAAAACTAAAATTATAATTGCTTCCTGTCAGACCTGAAGCCTCCTTTAAAGCTACCAAAAGTTTGACTGTGTAGGAATTATAGATCAGGTGCTTTTTTATTTACAACAACAACAACAAAAATGCTCTGCAACTAAAACTCCTGTAAAACATCTTACAAATCAAACTACCTAACATAATTATAACTGATAGAAGTACTGTGCTTTACAGATAGGCTGTTTCACATTTAAACTCAATACTCAATACTACCACTAATACTTTGCATAATGTAACTTCTCTCTCAATTTTAATACTGCTATAGCTTTAAAACTCTTGATTCCAACCTGAGTGTTTTCTCAGTCCTTCTGTACCTTTTCTTCTTTCCATTATTTCTAGGCTGTTTTGTATTCACAAACATAAGAGTGGCTGCTATATTGTTAAGGGAAAAGCCCAAAACTCAATAAAATTAAAAAAAAGAAATTAAACTTTGAGAGACCTAATTCTTCAGTGATGGAAGGAGCAGTAGCTCAGATACATTTCACTTCCAACAGATGTCCAGGATGGATTCTCCAGCTTTATTTCATCTTGCCTCTGCTGTGACCTCACCCCAGCAGAGAAGGTTTCCACCTGACACTACCCCAAACCCTTCACTGCCATTGTAACCTGCCTGAGGTGCAGTGGGGCTAATCTGGTGCCACCAGAGCAGGTAACCAATTAGAAAGGCACTGCTGAATGAGTCAAGGCACTCCTCCTCCTCCTCCTTTTCCTAAGTGGGGCTGAGAGCAGTGGGAGAGATCAGCAATCAAACCAGGGTGTCTGTGCAGAATGCACCCAGCTTTTGAATTCTGAGCACTCTGAGGAACACAGGGCTAGAGGACATTCCAGGATCTGACAAAGTGGAATGCCTTTGAAGTGCAATCAAATTCTCAGCCTCTGTTTACTGGGGACAACAGAGGATATTCACTGCTACCACAGAACCCCAAATCTAAACTAAATGCTGTTTCTTCTCTTGCTCCTGTACCTAGAAGTTCTGTTACCCAGATGGCTGAACTAGGCTTGAACTCCCAGTGGCTTTTTTGGCTTCTGCTTTAAAAAATGTAGGCAAATTCAAACTAATGTACTCCCTGCTTGTTAAAGACTTGCTTTGCCTTGCCCTGAAGCACTGACCTCAAAAGCCTCCCCCATTTCCACCCTGCTAAAATCAATGCCCCGAGTACTGAAATGCAAACCAGAGCTGGGCTCTGATCCCCACATCTGATTGCAGACTCTAATTCCAGTGCATTTCTTACCTGAGGGTACGGCAGCAGTGCTGAAAGGTACAGAACCAAACATGTCTGTACTAGCAGGGAGTGACTGGGATGAAGATGGGATAAAGGCATCACCTGGAGTAGCAGGAGTCTGCAGGGAGACAGGGAGGAAACACAAGGGTGACGTTATCAGCTGCAGCTTCTGCTGCACATTGCTGTCACACCACCTGGAACTCTGAAAATCCAGGTTTGGAGTGTAGAACGAGAAAGAAGAAAGAATGGGAAGATGTAGAAGGAAAGAAGCAATAGAAATAAAAATATTAGAAGCTGCTGGGGATGTGAGAAAAAGAAAGAAATGGAGAAACTTTCTATCAGAGGAAAAAAATCAAAGTGAAATTTGCCTGGAATATATCACATGCAGAATATTGACATAATTTCTTTCTCTAGAACACACAGACTTGTGATTTTAGATGTTAGATGACAACAGGGAAAGGCAGTGACCAAGATATTAACTTTTAAGTTATTATTAACAGTTAAGGTAAATGAAATATCTACAGGATTTATGGAAAATGGAATAAATATTGCTTCTAATTAACCAACAGAATCATAGGTCTATATTCAAGGAGAAGCCAAATCCAATTGAGTAAGCTGAGGATGGACAGAAAGGGCTTTGAACATCTAGTCCCAGAATGATCCAGAATATAATGGAGATTTGAGGCTCCTGACCTCACAGCACCTGAATTTCCTCAGTATATTCACACTTCCCTACAGCTTAATGTAAGGCTCAAAAGCTTTATAAGAAATTTTTTTTGTCATCTTATAATGCTGAAAAACACGTTGAGATTTTATTTTTGGCCCTAAAATACATCCAGCCCTTTCTCTCTCTTTACTTCCCTCCTTTAACAGCAGTTCTGGGATCTGTGCTTGGTGGATCCAGACATGAAATATGAGGCTGTAACTGGATCTTCTGCAGTGCAGGGGGAGTGCAGTGAAGCATTTCCCTCTGACAAACACCAGGGAAGCAGATCTGCAGCTCAGGTTGCACCCTATGTGACACTTAACACTAGAGCAGAAAAATAAAAATCGAAGGTATTTTTGCACGTCGTCATGAAGCAGGGACAGTACGTTCAATTTACTTCACTTTTGTTTTCCTGCAACCTAAAAACTACTTTGAAATCCTCCCCACTGGAATGGCTGAGGGCACACGTTGTAAATGTGCTGAAAATAGCAAGCAGGGAAAAACACAGTGCAGTTTCCCTGGGTACTCACTGGGGGAGAGGTTACATCAGGAGGAGTGGACATGTCCCCAAAAAGCTCTAGTTGGGTAACAGCCTGCAAAGAGAGAGAAAAAAAATTCCATTTATCTTTTGAGGAGAAGAAACTGTGAGTTAAGTAGTTACAGCTTGTAAAGTTATCTGGTGACAGCAAAGAAGACAAACCCCCCCAAAGTCCTGCAGGTTTCAACTGTGAAGTCCCACATGGAGGAAGCACACAGGCTCAGGCTGTGGGATTTTAATTTTGCTGATGGACCCAAATAGCCAACAACTCACTATGAAACAATTCTGTAGGGAATTCTCCAAAATGAAAAAAAATGAATAAAACATGAAACAACTATCCAGAATAGGACTGGATGCATCCAGCCTCTGCCTTTAGCATCAGTGAGCTCCAAGCATGATTTATGGCCAGTCCTTTTCCTTGGCTCTGTTTCTAAACCCTCCCTTCAAGGTCTGGAAGCATGGCAGCAGCACGTGGAGTGCCAGAAGGATAAAGAAGGGAAAGGCTTTCAAAGTGCTGCCTGATTTCCCCTTGCCCATGGGACAGGTGTGACCTGGATAAGTGGACTTGAAGGAGGATGCACAACTGGGTTATTGCAAGTTTTATTTAATTCTTGTTAGAAATATTTCCTTGGGACGCCCTTCACTGGGAGCTCAAAACAGGTCACCCATGCAGGCCTGGATAACTGGACCAGAAGAGAAAACACACTTTATTATGAGAAGCAACTTGAGTGGCTGCACAATCAAAGCTCCTTCACATGTTCTAGAGCAAATTCACTCCCTTCCACCCACCTGCAAATGAGCTCAGGGATGTTAAAGCACAGATCCCTCAGAGCTCTGCAGGAAACCTAAACCCCATCCACCACCCTTATCAGGGTGGTTATACTGGAAAGCTCTGGGGAGAACCCAGAACTTCTCCTTCTCACCACCTTTCTGGCTGGTTTTCCCAGCATCACCCAACCACACCCACAAAATGTGGGAAGGCACAATTCTCATTGTGAACAAGATTTAATACAAATCTTAGTTTAGCTCATTGAGTCTCCTCCCCATCTTAGGCACATAAACCTTGGATCCTCCTGTCACACAGACAGGTTTGACATTCAGTTGAGTCTTGCAAAAGCAGCCCTGAATGCTTTGGACTGTAACCAAACTGGCAGGTCAGGCTTTACAGTCCTCCAAGATCACCCCAAGATTTCTTCCTGCCTTTACCTTTCCATTACAAATTATCTGTAAAGGAGTAAGACTACACATATCAAAAGTTTATACATTTTTTTTTCAATCCAGTCTCTATTCTCACAGATAAAGGCAACACCACAATCATTTAGAACTGGAATTTTTTTGAGCAGCTCAGATGATTCTCAGCTTCACATCACGATGTACCCAGGGATGAATTATCTCACATTTTCTCACATCATGTTTTATATTTAAAAGATCACATTGCTTTAGTGCTATCACAATGCATTTTCTTCTTATGGGCTTATATATCCCTCTAAATATCTGCATGGAAATGAAGGGAAAAAGAGGGAAAGCCATGTTTTCTTCAGGGTACACCAATCCCAATGCTCTGTACTAAAATACTGCCAGGAGTAGCTCTTGGGGGAAAAAAAAAAAAAAATCCAAACAAGCAACAAACCCAGCCTAAGTCCCTTCTGCAGTGGGCACAAACACATCAGGCAGTTGTTAAAATGCCCAGGAAAGTGGGAATAATGACAACAGCAGCCCTCATTTGGAAATCACTTGAAGTTTCCTGGAGGCACTACTGACTCAAGAGGTGTCAGGTGACACTGAAATACTCCCAGAGCCACTTTCTCTCCAAAATGCTTCTTTAGCAGCACCCCAAACCTGCCCTTCTCCTGTTCCCCTCGTGAACTATTCACTGTTTGCTCCTAAGGAACACTTGTGTCCTTTCCATGGGCAAAAGCTCCCCTGTGCCTCCACCCCACGTGAGGGAGCAGGTGGGCAAGCCAGGGAGGATGGGGAAGGGCAGGGTACACACTGCTGTGTGCAAAGCTATGCATTTTTTGGTGGAAAAAACAGCACAGGTTTCACAGGAATACTGGAAATTGACAGTCAGAATACTTTTGAACTCTGGATTATATGACATGCATTTGAAAGGTGGAAACTCAGCTCCCTGTGCCTCCATACTCCTGGATAATGGGAATAGTAACACTTTTCAGAGTGCTTCAAGGTGATGGATCTTTGGATACTCTTCACAGATATAATTCTGTTAAGGCTCTGCAGACACATTTCTAAACAGGCAGCTGGAGAGAGTGATAGGAAAGTCAACAGCACTTTGTTATAATAAACCCTCACTCACAATATTCCCCAGGAAAAAGAAATACATTTACAGGGGAATTATTTTTTTACAGAATAGCAACCTCACACGCAACAGGAGCTACAGAAACACATCAGAGAATGCAAACACAAATTTAGTGGGAACACAACCCCTTCATTTACTGACTGGAGGCAGCTTTAAACAGCAAACCTTGGGGGTGGATTTAAAAGTCCCAAACGGTTCAGGAGTCTTTTTGCTCCAACCCAGTTCTCAGCCTGGATAAAAGAATCCATCTCCTCTGACACAGAGCTGCCTTTATCTACTGGCAGCACACGAGATCCTGGACACCAAGCACTTATCTTTTATTTCTGTGATTTCACTGTCACTACAGAGCTGATTTCACCCCTTATGCTTCATTAAGATTATTCACATCTGATATTAGCTACGTTCCAATGAAGTTAATCTCAAGCTGAGCATTTTCCAATTGCACTATTCCTATAAATGATTTCAGCTATATTTCCTTAAAATATTTTTTAGTGTCACAACCTTACCTGAGTGACTGAAACAAGATTTTCATCAATGTCCAGCAATAAGTTTCCATTCTCCAGCTGTAAAGCATGATTTATGAAATGAGATGAATGGTTTATGGAAATGACATGAATTTCTGAGCATGAAAATGATAACCTCCATAATTATTGACTTCAGCATTGAAATGAAAACCCTTTCCATCTTGCTGTGAGCACAGATACAAAATCAGGCAGTCAAAACAGTGAGTCTGAATGCTGCTGGGATGCGGGGCAAACATACACTTCATTTGTGCTAAAATCTCATCTTCTGGTGTATAAAGCATTTTTACCACTTGTGACACACCAATTTATTTTCCTAAATAATTATTAATTCCGCAGTAAGCATACCCAGTGAGCTCTGATCCTGCTTACATTAATGGAACTTTTCCTTGGCTTGGTGAGAGAAGGGATTTAACACCCTCAGGGAAAAAAGAATGATTGAGTTTTGGATGGCAAAAGCTCTAAAACCAAGTATCTTCAGAAAAAAAATACACATTTCTCCAACTAGGGAAATGCAACATCAATGTAAACATAATTAAGATGATTATCTTTTTTCCATAGCAATTTTGAAAATTACATGAGTCAATTCAAGTTATATTTAAATCTATAGTTTCTGTGTATGTAAATATACATGGGGATACACTGCCCTCACATCAGTGCATATCTGTATCCATCCACACACTCAGCACTTCAGAATCCTAAATTTCAGGTAACATTTATTGTAGTGTTGGACACTTCATTTCTGCAGACACAACAGCAAGTTGTCAAAAATCAAGTCTAAGATGACTGAGAAGCTTCATACAAGTTACCAGCCAGTAATTCTCATGTCACTCAAAAATCTCACAAACAGCCTGTAATGCTTTTTTCCCCCCCTCATCACAGAGCTGAAGGAAAAAGAAAAAAAAAAAAAGGGGAAAAAGGCAAAGCCAAAGTAACACAATGTCATGTGCTCAACCAGGAACAGACACAGTCCTGCACCTTCTGGAAGCTGACACTGTGTTCCCCCAACCCCAGGTGAGGGAAGTGTGAGAAAAGCTGTGTCCATTTACTCAAAGAACTCCAGAGACTTTGAAAACACTCTCTAAATAAAGCAGAAGGCTTTATTAAAGTCTTGGCCAGCAGTTCATCACTTTGTGCTCTGACTGCTCCCTTGTTTGTCCCCCACCCTCCAGCACCAGAAGTCTGGAGAGATGCTCCAGCTCTTGGTCTTTTTTTCCAAGTGAGAATTCCTGCACAGAGTGCTGTAAAAGCTTGGTTTAGTATTTAAAAAAGCAGTGTTGAATGTGAACCCCCACTCCAGCTCAGCCAGCCAGGAGCTCTCCAGGCCCCCACGAGCAGGGTGGAGGAAGGAGAATTAATCCTTGTATTAAACCTGTCATGAACCTCCATCTTCCTATACAGGCATGTGAGACATCCTGTAAATCTTTCAAACACAAAATATGTAAATCTGGCTCCTTAAAGCAGCAGCACCACTCCAAGCTGCTGGTGGAATTCCTCATGACACTTTTCACTAATTCACTAAAAAATAACTTATGATCCAGGAGAAAACTCCAGAGTGCACAAGCAATGGCAATTACAGCTATCACAGAGTATCCTGAGCTGGAAGGCACCCACAAGGATAGGAGACAAGTGAACTGCAGTTTTCATAAACCACATAAAACTGATCCACTCCAGTGCTCCCCCTGATCACCACGTCCTCTGAAAAACACCTTTTCTAAGCAATGCAGAAGTTCAGAGTTTAAAAGGGTAACCTAAAACAGGGCTCTTGTGCTCACATGAGTGTGAAGCACCTTCCTCTTTCGCTCCCATTCACCTATCAAGAGAGAATATCCAACTTCTGCTACTCAGTCTGTTTTTCACCAGCAGCAAGGGACCTACACTGACATATGGCCCGAGAAAACCTGCTTAATACTGCTGTACTTCTGCAAACAAGATGATAAAAGCAGCATCTCATAAAACGTGGTTTTGTAATCTCAGAGAATGGAGCAAAGATGGTGCTTGAAAGCACAAAAAAACCCCGTGGTAATTAACTTGTACTCTGCTACACAGCTCAGTGAGAAAAAAAGAGTATGAAGGATACTAAATATAGCAAATAACCAGCAATTAGTAATTAACCTTTGAGCTGCATATTAGCTATTCAACTCTTTAAGGGCAGTAGAGGGATTTAAACTTGGTTTCCTGCACTCAGGGTGAGTGTTATACCACACAGCCCAGCAGACAAAAGAGGAATCACTCAACCACAGCCTCTCTGCATCTCCAATTCCCTTTTTGACATGGATTTTACATGGAAGTCTAATGACAAGTCAAACGGTTGGTCAAACTAAAGATTTTCTATCTTATTTCAGTTGAACATGTAAATATTTTGGCTATGACAAATAACTTTGCTGATGGTTCAAAATGGCTCTTGTGGCTCAGCAAAGCCCCAGTTGTTTGCACCTTACACCACAACTGTTGATATTGCTACAAGCTCTGTGAGCTGCAAGCAGCTCGCTAATTAACCACGATTCATTCTAAGAGAACAATTAGAACCACAATGAAGGGCCATGTCAGCACAGTGACTAAACCCATCATCAGTCAAACCACAGCTGCTAGGTTGAGACACCCTCCAAAAACATCCCACTGACATTGTTTTCCTGTGAAACTACCGCTGAATTAATGAAGTGGCATGGGAACTCAACAGAGGATTGCTCAATTACTTCCCAATTAAAGAGAATACACAAGAAGAATGCGTGTCAAGAAAATATTTGTCCATGTCTTTGCCATCTCCAGCTTCCTACAGATCCTGAAGATCCTCAAATGCCATCAACTTTCCCAGTTACAGACTGCTGCTACCATTACAGATTGGTACAGAGGTACAGCTGAGCACAACCCTTTCATTTTAAAGCCTCTGTGAACATTTCATTGTGGAATCAAGAAAGGTTTGGGGTGGAAGGGACCTTAAAGTTCATCCAGTTCCACTCCCTGCCATGGGCAGGGACACCTTCTACCAGACCAGGCTTCTCAGAGCCCCATCCAGCCTGGCCTTGAACACTTCCAATGATGAAGGCAATGCCAAACCAGTACAGGTCATGTCAGCAACATGGGCTGCCACAGAAGCACTGATGGATTTTTATCCAAAATGCAGGGATTTGGGGCATCTGACACAAAATCTGCACAGGTCCCAGTGCTCAGAATCCCAGGGGACGTGGAATTCTCCCGTTTGAAGTTCCTCTGCTGAGTTTCACAGGGTAACTCTGAATTAGCAATCACGACCATTCTCCTTCAGGGAATTCTCCTGAAGCCACAAACCCAAGTCCAGGGTGTGAAGTACCCAATTATAGAGGAGCCTTGAGTTTCACTGCTCTCCCCAACTGTCCAGTTTCCTTTGTTTGGTGCCTGGGAAGCCCTGGATGTGCTGGTGAAACATCCTGTTAGTCCTGCACAGCTGAAGGATTGGGACTGTTGGATATAATTGACATCCCAGATTACCGAGGCGTGTTGAGGGAATTGAATTGCTCCACTGTTGCTCGATAGCTTCTTTTAAATTAAGGAACTCTTCATATGATCAAAACAGACGCTTACTCATTTGTTTATTTTCTCTTCATTCGCAGGGAACTTAATTCTGAATTCCCTGTGTACTTGGGGTATTTACTCTTACAGGAAATGGTATTTACAATGCTTCAATTACCACTTTTCTCTGACAGATTCTAATAAATCAGGAGTTCACCAGAGTGACTCCAGCCTGGAGCCAGGCCCACGCTGCTCCCAAGCTACACATTCCCAAAATAAAGAAACTTCCCAGGCACAGAGGGTGCTGGTGCAAAGGTCCCAGACACGTGGTCAGGACAGGGAAAGATGAGCCCTTCAATGCCAGGATCACAGCTTGGGGACAAGGGGTGGCTTCCTTTAACTGCAGGTGGGAGACACAAGAGATGATGATGAGAACCCAGACTTCCATGTGGGAGCCAAACTCCACTTCTGGACTGAGACAGGATGCTTGCAGGGAATAAACTTAACAGTGGAAGGGAATAAGGCACAGCCTCATATTTATTATTTAAAATACCTGCAAGGCACCATTTCACAGGTGTATCTACTGCTTTTCAAAACAGCAGGTGACTGGAACTCCAACCAAACTTCAGAAACAAGTTATTTCTACCTTCATTACTAAATAACTTGTCATTATGGTGTTTTCCAAACTTTGAAATCCCATGAATTTCAGCAGGCAAAAAAGCCAAGACCTGTGTACTTCTGTACCTAATAATGTAGGGTAGCACTGAATGAATCTGCAAAAATTAAAGCCCTAATTGTGCAAATGATGTAATTTAAGGCATAAAGTGACACAGACCAGGCAAAGCTGCAAACTTCACTATTTAGAAAGCAGGTTGTAAATAAATGTTTTAGCAAATTACTCTGAGCTGTAAGGCTCTGAACAAATCCAAAAGCAGCAAATCAACACAAGGTGCAGCTGTCAATTTAATGTATCAGCTTCTATCAGAAAAAATCTGCATGGGTCATATTAAATAAAAGACAAAAATTCACTGTATGTGACAGAACTTTGGGCCACTATCAATAAGATCCATCTAGCTTCAACTACACTCTTTTCTCCACTTTGGAGAATATCAAAAGGTGCAGAATATTACCCCAAAAAATGCCCAGGCACCCAGGGAAGTTAAGGAATGCAAATACACATGAAACCTTCATGTGACCCAACAGGTTGCCTGAGAGGAGCCACTGAAATGTTTACCACAAATTTACATTGCCCAAGTTCTGGATTAAAAACACAAATCTAAACTGCCACATACATGGCAGCACTCAAGTGCCCCACATCCACCAAGAAAACTGTGTCACTGAGGCAAAGCCTGCATCTTTGGGGTTTTTTTTTGGTTTTGTCTTCTTGCTGCTCGAACAGCACAGAGAGAGAACAGTTACAAGGATCAAGGGCAGCGCTGCTGGATTACAGCTCCCCCACACGATGTGATTACGTCCCAAAATCCTCAAGGATTGCACTAGGAAGGGAATTCAAAGCTTTGACAGCATGTAATCATTCTGCTGGTGGAGCAGGGTTTAGGATCACATTGGGGGAATGGTATTACCCATGCAGGATGGAAAACCTGCTAGCAGGACAACTCCTACAGATTAAAATCAGCTCAAGATGCAGCCCACAACACCCATATGGCATAAAAGAACAATTAAATTAGGACATTTTATTCCTATCTGTGAAACAGCACTCCTGCACTGTTAAAACCTGCTATTTGACATGCCAGATTTAAAATCAGGGATGGTCTGAAACATGAAGTTTGCATGGGCAGAATCTCAATGCTCAGAAACTGTCCAGATTATCTTTATCTCTACTTGCCTATACATTAACAATGGATTAATTCTAACATCCAACCCCTCCTGATTGCTGGGAATCAGACTCTGAATTCAGGTTAGCAGCTTTCTGAATTGCTTTGCTCTACCTGGCAGTGCAAAACCAATTTTTCAGGATTTGGTTCTGAGCTCAAGTGTTAAATTCCACATAAACCATGCACTTAACACACATGAAGGAATTTCATCATTTTATGTTGATGATGCTATAAACTGGGAAGATTAGGGAGGAGGACCTGGCTTCTGCTTCCTGTGCCATTGAAGTTTTCATTAAGGAATAAACCAGGAAATAAAAAAGACAGCACAAAACCAAAAAATGGTTGGATGGGGTTTGGAGCAACCTGGCCTAGTGAAAGGTGTCCCTGCCCATGGCAGGGGACTGAAACATAAGATCTTTAAGGTCCCTTCCAAACCAAACCATTTCATGATTTCCATCCTATGATTCTGCCTAAAAAGCAAAGGTCCACCAAAACATCAACCCAGGCCACAAGACATTGTCCCAACAAACTAACACATTTTCCAATTTTGCAACAAGTTTAACAACCTGTTAAAAATGCACGTCCCACACTGCACTATTAAACCTCATACAAGGGGTTTAATTGAGTGTGACTAAGTCAGGACATTTGAACACAGGTGTCTCTTTCTGCAAATGTAAATAAAACTGGACAGTTTTCCCAGCACAGATGGTCAGAGACCAGGACTGTGCACTCCCTTTCTCCTCATGTCTGAGAATTTGATCCTGGAAGCCTGACTGGAGGCTGAAGCCAGCATCAGTCACCAGCCTGCAAGTTGTTCCTGCAAAGCCACAGATGCAAACTTCAGATGTGGGAACAGCACTGCAACCCCAGCCAGAATCAAAGCTGAGCTTTCCCAAACACGCCGGAACCACCAGGCAGATCTCGTGGCTTCTAAACCTGAGTGTGCTCAGGTCCAGCTTCATCTGCTCCTCCCAGTGTCCTCAGACAGTGACATTTCTCCTGTCTGTTCCAGCCTGGTTTGATATTCCCCACGAAGCTGGCAGCAGCCAAATGCCTGCCTGCATCGTAAGGCACCAGCTCTGGTGCCTTGGATCTTTATACAGCAGCAAGATGAGTTGTTTGAAAGCCTTCATGAAATTGTTAAGCAGATAGTTTAGACATTTGGATGAGAAGAGAAGGTTTTATTGTGACGTGACTGACAGTCTCTGTGAAGGGTATTTACAGTCTGACTCTTATTGCTAAAAACACCGTGACAGGTAGAACTTGATGCTGATGTTTAATGGGGAGACAAAGGGAAATTATGACAAAAAGAGCTCATTAAACATTTCCCTTTTTTTAGAATGGGTAATTTCACACACAGAACTAGAATTTCTAAGTGAAGCATGCACCACTTAACAGAAGATTTTAGGGTAAGCCTGCTTTCTTTGTCTTGATGTCTACTCTTAGTGAATGGGGAATAGGAGAACTGGTCTAAGGATAGAGCAGAGAGAAAATAAGAATGAATTCAAGAAGTGTGAGCCAATACAGAGGAAGGGTTCTGGGAGGGAACTGAATTCCAGAGAAAGTGTGTGTCTGGAGCTCAGCTGCACACCCAGCAGAGAAAAACCACAGGAGAGCAGGATTTGCTGGGAAGGGATGCAGCAGAGAGATGGGGAAATACAAGAATTACATTGAGTAAGCAATCTTTTCATCCCAATGTCAGAGAAGTGACTTGGCAGACAGCCACTGCTGATAATTGAGTTCAGTGGGTCCGTTCCAAGCCCGGGATGTGAGGCTCATTCCTTTCCGCCTCATTTGCTCCGTATTTACATTATTTGATATCAGAGATCATGAGGAGCCAGGCTATAAAGCACTTTGACACCTGCTGACAAACGGCCTCACACAGTGGCACAGCATTGTTAAGTACATGAAGACACAATTTTGAACTCTCCTGCTCCTCCCTGGCACCACCAGGGAGATGGTTCACACCTTCAGCCTCAGTGGGGTCCCATATCCATGGAGAAGTATTTGCACAAATGGTTCTGGTGCTTTAGGAAGCTGTATCTTACTGAAATCAGTGTGAATTACACTGCCCAGTTTCAAAGCAGCCTCTGAAATGGGGATTCTGACCTGAAGCCTTTACACTGTGGTGGATCTCACCCCACCAAAGGCTAACTTTTAGAAGCCATCATACCTGCAAGGTCATTTAAAATTCATCTGCAGCCACAGAAGAACCACGTGCAGATGTACATTTATTTCCATTTGAGAGGGACACATCATGCAGATGGGAGGAATTTTATAGAATCAGAGAATCACTGAATGGTTTGGGTTGGAAGGGGCCCTAAAGACCATTTCATTCCAATCCCCTGCCACGGGCAGGGAATTCTCCCCCTGGAGCTGGTTGTTCCAAGGCCAGTCCAACCTGAGAAGTGGCCAACTCTCTCCACTGGCTACAGAGAGACAAGGCTGGCACCTGGATCACCATTTCAATATCCCTCACTCTTCTGTTCAGAGACTAAACCTGCCTGGGAACACGGCAGAGGAAAACAATCCCAAGATGGAAACTCCACCTCTGTCCAGGGACTGGGGGCAATTCAGCCTGAATTCAACCAAAACTTCCTGCACTGCTGTTAAGGGCTGAATGAATCGCCAGCAGAGAGAATTCATGGTGCCTGAGAGCTATCAGGAGCCACAAAAAAAGTTTCTCACTTCATTCATCCATTATGAAATTACTGAAAGCAAGACCTCCTAATAAAGGAAGTGTCCTTACATGTTTAAACCAGGTACATGAGCTTGATTATTTGCCCTCAGATTGAATTTTAGAGGTTTATATAATAATGACAGCTATAAATTGAAAACAAAATTATGGCAAGTGTCTCAATGACAGAGAATCTCACATGTGGAAGGGTGAGCAATAAATCAGATGGGCAGTGGAATATTAAATTGCTAATTTTAAGAGCTATTGCTCTTTTTTTTTTTTTTCTTTTAATACATACTAATATAAAAAGGTGAAACAGGATCTCAGCTACCCCTTTCTTCCTCTTCTCCTTTTCTTCGTTAATTAATGTACAGAAGTTGATTAGAGAGAAAGCTTTAATCCCTTTAAATTTATCGTGAACTAGCAAAAAAAAAAAAAAAAGAAAAAAAAAAGGTGCAACCAGCTTCATGGAGATGGCAGATTAAATTTATTTGATGATTACAGAGTAGGTTCCATGAGCATGAGTCCTCTATCTCACATCTGCTATTTACAGGACAGAGTGGTACCAGAGTGTCTGCAGACAAGATTGCAAGCACTGCACACCCAGTCACAGTGCCACAGCCTAAATTACACACTGTACCCTGAGTGAAATTGAAGCATCACTGAAGGGATAATAAAAGAGTCACGGGAAAAGCACAGCAGAGAAATTGTAACACTGAACTATATGAAAAACTACACGAAAAGTAAGTGAAAAATCAACAGCTACTCCATGCCCACAAATACCTCAATCAGCGATGCAATGGGAGTTATTTCACCAGATTTTTGCAGCCAACATGAAGATGTCTCCCTGCTCCTACTGGCTCATCGTGAAATATTTCTGGCAGGGTTGGTTTGTTTGTGCAAAGCCCAAAAGTGTCACAGTCCAGGTTCCCATCCAGCCCCTCCACAGCATTTTTCTTTTTTTATTCCACATCTTGGTCAGCCCAAGCTGTGCAAGTCATCACATCCTGGTGTAAAAAAGTCTCCTCCTCTTGGACACAGGCATCTTACCCATGCTTACACTGCACTAAATTCCTGACCTTTTCCTTGGTTTTTCTCCACTCTCACACAGAAACACTAATTTTTTGTGTAACCAAAGCAATTCAACAATTTCTTGAGGCATTTATTGCACAAATTTGCATCGAACTGCATAACCCAGCCCTCAGCAAACTCACACCTTGTTCTAAGGCATCTGTCACTTCTCTCAATCACTTGTTACCATTCCTTACATATTTAGGGAATAAATGCTTCACCTGTTCAAAATGCCAGTACACAGAATGGGAATGGTGTTTGGCTACAACAGCATATTACCCCTATTTTTTAATATTTTCCTGCCCAGGCAAGGATAGAAAAAAAAATCAGCTGAATTTAACTTAGTTTCTTGTATACTTAGAGCACTACAGAAATAATCCACATTTGGGTACCAGAGGAACCTTTCTAAAGCAGGCAGCACCTCAAGCATTAACAGGCAGAGGGTTTACTGCCAACTCCTAACCACAAATAACACATTTACAAATGGTGACTTGCCTAAAAATGAGTTAGGAAGGACAGAAAGGAGATTCAAGCAATGAATGAGATGGATGTAAGTGACATCTCAATCCCACCCAACCCACGACATATCACTGACAAAAGTCACACCACGAGGAATGTATCCACTGTTACAGACAATAACAAAAGCCTCAGAAGCTAAAAACCACACTTCCTTTACTGTATAGAAACAGGGGAGATACTTACACTTACAGGTTGACTTTTTGGCACATCATAAACACCTTCCTTCTTTTGGCTGGTAGGAACCTGCAAGAGCAAAGGGAAACTGAGGTCACTACAAAAGCAGTTTGGATGAAAAACTGAAAGAGCAACTGGAATTTATGCACAGTGTGTACATAAATGAGTAGTTTATTTAATACTAATTTTTAATATTAATGGAATTGAGGATGACTCCCTTCTTATCCAAGTAGGACCATTAATGGAGAAAATACTGAAGAAATAAAGCACCCATCTGAATTTTTTACAGCCCAGCAGTGTTCAGAAAGGAGATTTCCATTCTCAGGTAATTTTGGCTGCATGAAGTCCAGGTGTACTTGGAGCTCCTTCCTACTTAAATACTTGTTTTTTCCATGAACTTGGGGGTTAGAGATGTGCAATGGAAGTTATGCTAAGGTGACCTCATCATCTCCCCAGATGAAGAGACACAGAGTAGAGTTACCAAGTTTTTACCTTGTGTCAGATTTTTTCCTCACAATTCATTTAATCATCTAAAAAGAGTCCTAATCCTGCAGTGATGGGGCCTTGTGGCTGCTCTATGAAATATTTGGTTATACTGCTGCAATTTTCCTAAGGAATTAAGGCCTCCTGAAGCCTGACAAAAGAGAGATGGGCAGGGGACAACACACTTAAACTTTGTGTGAGCCTTTAGTTGAGCCACCAGTCATGATTTATACCCAGGGGATTTATAACCTGCCCAGCTGCTTCCCAGTACTGGGCTGTGCTTGCCCAAGGACCACTTGTAAGCATATTTAAGATTTGTGGTTATATTTCTTTTCCTCCCTACAAGCATTGAGTGTCCATTGTAAATGATAAAAGCAAAAAGAACAGTTCTAATAACAATTCTAACCTGTTCTGATCAGTGGTGCTTTCCCACCAAACAAGGCAGTCAGAGCACAAAAGTTACATTTCAGACAACCATGAAATCTCTACAGGTCAATGAGATGATATTGCAGATATGATAAAATTATGACTTTTTTGTTTTCTATGACAACAAGTATCTTAAGGTTCTGATACTAAACTCAGACTGGGCTAGGGGAAGCTGAAGAAATGTTACTTATTCATTGAGATGTGTTATCATTTCTTATTCTGTATTATATCCTGTATAAAAATTTCTCTGTACTGTTGTCCCTACTGTTCTCCCACCCCATCAGAGCCTTCACAAGAAACTGAGTGTCTTTAACTTGGTGCACATTGAAGAAGTTTGTCAGGAACTCTCAAAGAAAATGAATGAACTTTGTGGAAGATCTCTCCTATTCCTATCCTTGGTTTTCTCTGGCCACTTCCACTAAAGCCAGGATCACATCAGATGTGTGAAGGTGGTGAAAATTCAGTGCCATGGCAGTAACAGCCTGGAGAGACAGAGAGCTGCAGGTGACAGTGTGAGAGCAGGAACCAGGAGCAGGCAATTCAGGAAGTCACTGGACAGCTCAATCTTCACAAAAAGAGAGGAAATATGGAAAGATAAACTGTTTTTAAACTTTCATTAGAGTGCATTTCTTTCCTGTTTTCTCCGGAATGTTCTCCTTCCAGCCATTCTCCTCTTCCTCCTTCCAACCTTTCTTTGCAATCCCAATTTACACCTACATCCAGAGCTGACTGTGGACTGAGCATTTCCCTGCACGATCAATCCCCCCTTTTCTACTCCAGTTTATACTCAGAGAAGAGCTCCTTGCATCTCCTATGAAGACAGAGAAACTTTCCTGGAAGCCACTTCTCCCTCCCAGCTCGGTGCTGCCTGACCTGCTGCCTTTTCTTGCTGGGTACCACATTTGTCTGCAGCTCTGCTTACACTGGGGGGGCTGCAAGGAATTGCTGGGTTTCCTTTGATTAGCAGTACCAGCAAGAGGTACCAGCACGATTGCTGCTGTCAGCTCTGTCTCTGTGACAGGCTGTGAACCATCTGGGTGTCTTTGCATCTTGCAGCAATAAAAGCACCACAATTCAGAACCCCCCATCTCGGACTGGCAGCTCCTCACAGAGCAGAACTTGCTTCTCCACAGAGACCAGTGCTGCTACACAAACACCAACCAATCTCCCAAAATTCCCTCTCCACCTCCCCAGAACACCAGGCAGCAGAGGAGATGCTATTAAGCCATCTGAGGGTTGGTATGTGCTCAGTGATTGAGTCCTTGCCTACCAAATTACAGCAACTTACATAGATAATATTAAAAGAGCAGACACAGACAGTCTTTGGGGTAATGTATCAAAGAAAGGTGACAGACAGAGAAAGAACGCTTAAAAAGAAAGTTGTGACCTCTATTATGCTAAAAAGAGATAGAAATTGTCACTTTCTGCACGAATCTTTCATTTGCAATTCCCCACAGGGTGGGAATCTCTTCCACCAAGGGAGAAGTGAATTTGTTGCATGCCAGCAAATGAAAAGCCAGAGCAGCACCAGCAGAAAGGTCTGGGGAGGCTGAAGCAAGGCTGAGTGAGGTTATTGAGCAGATACATGTTTAGCAACATCTGGTATGGGGAAGGCTTTGCAGCAAATAATAGAAGCTGCCACAAATATGCATCAAGTTTTTAAAAAACCCAACAAACCAACCATAAAAAACCAACCAATCAACCAAAAGCACCAAAAAATATAAAAGAGAATCTTTTCCAATTTTGTTTTTAATAGTAGCCTGATGGTTTTGAGATTACCAAGACCTTGCAAGAGAAAATTTTGTCAGCAATCTGAGTGTAAAATCTGAGCTGTGAAGACCCAGATTTGCAGAAGCCAAGAGCTCAGGAAGCCCATGGGAGCTGGGAAGCTCATGACTACAGGCCAGTCTGCAGCTGGGGCACCTCAGCATCCATCAATTACAGGGAGACCAAAAAACGACTCCTAACTCCCCCGTTCAGCATTTGCTGTCCTCATGTAGTGCCTGTGGCAAACAGAGGACAATGCTGGACTGTGAATATCCAGAGTAGGGCACATTAATCACAGGTGTTTCCTGTGACCACCAGGAACAAACACTTCATCACATCCAGATGCTGTCAAATGAAGCCTTGAGCAATTCTCTGGTGACCTAGAGGACAGTAAGAGCAGCACCTTGAAATGAGGCAAGGCCTCACTACCTGCTTTCCACCTTCCATTTCCATTTTATGGAAAAGAAACTGCCCAAGGAATGCTCCAGTTCTCTGGGCCATTCCTCAGAACACAGCTAGTTCCAACTTCTTCCCTACCCAGCAATGTTTGCTGGAAGATGCACGAACACTGGGAGCGACAGCCCCATTTTGCTTCCTTCCATCAGGAATTCTTTGAAGTGTCACTAAAAGCTCCACACTTTGACGAACAACAATCACCATTTTTTTCCCCTCAAATCTAGTTCTCATGGGATTTTTGTTTCTAGCACAAACCTGACAGCTAGATTAGCAATTTTTTTAACATTTGCTGAGAATAGTCAAACTTTCAACACTGAGAATGTTCAGCCTTAGGCAGACTCTCACCTTGAGAGCTTTGCATGTCTTGGTCTGGAGATGCAAAAAGCTGCATTTTTGAGTTTGTGTGGTGGGGGTGCCAGGGGAGCAGCAGGGAGAGATTAAATTAATCTCATATTAATGACTCTCTGATGGCATCTATAAGATGTCATTTTCTAATGTTTACCTTGCATTTCCCCTTCCTACTCAGCTCCTTTTTATTTTAGCTTACAGCTAAACTAGTCTCTCATTTTTTCTATCATCTCCCTACATTTTCTCATTACTTAATGCTTTTCCTTCTTTTCCATTTTTTGTTCTATCCTTGCTCCTGCCTACCTTACAATATTTTCCTCTAAGCAGATCAACCTCTAGTCCAGCTGGATGAAATGCTTAATCACTGCTTGAAACCCCTTCCCCTCCACACTGAATGATTTCCTCGAATCACAATTTTCTCACAGCGCACAAAGATCTCTGTCTATCCTCAGATTTGCCTCTAGTATGTGATACAAAATGAATTACATTATATTTTAATAAACCTCGCACTGATCCCTGGAGGATAAATTGAACGACAAAAGATTATTTTATATTGCTTTCAATGCAGTTTTTTGTCAGTGTGAAGAATGTGAGCTTGGGCTTTAACATAACATATGCACTCTGAAAATAGTTTCCCTGGTCTGGGGGGGACATCCCTTGAGAGCTCTGAGGTTTTGCTCAGTTATTTCCTTGGTTAGACAGAAACAAGAGCAGCACCACTGAAATTTCTAGGAATTGCTCAGATGGCCTGCCAACAAAACATCTTCAGCACGTTTCTCAGAATAGGTGTAAAAATTTTCAAAAAATTAACAGAAAAAACCCAGAGAATCTCCATTTATCACCTCATATGGTGTACTCAGAAGTTTGTGAGTTGACAAAGTTAATATAAATTTGCAGGAGCTGATATGACAAACAACAGAAAAATCACATTGTGACTGGGCAGATAATGTCACCAGAATGGAATGCCAAGACGTTTTTGGTGATGGATGGAAACTAAAAGCGAGCTATGTATGAAATGCACTCGGATCAAACGCTGGCGGTCGTTGCGATGGGAACAGCGAGGGGAGAGGATTTTATACCTGATAAATGTTTTCCTCCGTTTCAGGCTCACGGATGGGCTCGTGTCCAGCCTCAAACACAATGTACTATGGCACCAGCGCCAGAGAGGGACAGTCAGAGATGAAACAGAAGGGAAAAAGGCCGTTTGGAATTCCAATCAAAACAAAGGCAGGCATTAAAGAAACAACTTCAAAGCACAGGCTGGCAGCAGGACAACCGGTTTGTGGGAAGCACCAGCAAAGGTTGTTTCATATTTCATAAACTGGCAATGAACAGGCCTAACTCTCCTCTTAATGATCATTAGAGCAACTCCCTAATTTTTCCTCGCCAGGGAGACTGCCTGTGGCTCAATATTAATTTCCTGAAGGCAACGTGAATTTTGCCTCTTTTACATAATGGCAATTATTTCCACATGTATTTATTGTCTGTGAATAAAAGTGCTAAATCCAAGCTGGGAGAACAGGCTGGTGTGCGTGGAACAGGCCACATGGCAAAAGGCTGTCACAACACTTTTTCATTTTCAGGTTCTTGCTTTATTGTGAAGAGTACAGAACAAAACTCCTGGCATTATAATAGCTGAACAGTAATTTAGGGCATCCTGACTCTTATCATCTCTCTTGCAGCACCTTAGGCACTGTTCAATATTCACTAATGCTTGAATTGGTTCCTTTCAGCGTGACTCCACTGATATGCCTAAGTGGAAGAACACAAAATCCCCAGGAAAAAAAAAAGAAGTAGTAAACTATCACATATTTTGTTTCAGCACAAAAACACGAGAATGAAATTACATCTTTTTCTTCTTCACACTCAGCAGGGTATTGGACATGAATATATTGACACATTTCTGATAATCATCTTTGCTCCCAGACATTTTTCTTGGATGAAGCAAGACTTAAATTTCAGATCTATTATTAAATCATAGCTCAAACGCCAACAAGGGAGTGTGTTACAACATCAATGCTACTGTTGGGGGGTTTTTACCCAGTATTCACACTCTAGATAAAATTCTGGCTCCACAGAAAACAAAACCAAAATGTCAACTATAAGAACAAGATGTCACCTTCCCTAATTCTCAGAGGAGCTCCCTTTTCAGTTTGTATTAAAAAATGACGACAAACCTCATTTTGAAACTTAAAATCTGGAGGCACAAGCCACATTTTAAGTAGAATTTATGACATATTTAATCTACTATTTCTATATTCCACCTGAAATATTCCATTCTACACAGACACATTGTGCTATTACAGCTTAATCTCTAAATATGCTACTTTCTTGGAGGTTTTAAACGTTTCTGACAAGACCTCCCTCAGTAGATTTCAAAACATCTTGTTCAAGGTTTTGGCTGTGTTTGAAGATAACATGTATCTAAGTCATTTCTGAAACTCCAAGGCCATACAGCTTCAGAAATTACCTGGTATACAGGATCTTCTACATCTTCTTCCAAAATTGTCTACAGCAAAGTAAGAGGACAGGCAGTAAAAGCAAAGAACATAAACAGCAGAGATAAAAGAACTGTATTCAGAAATTAAAGGACAGCAAAGGAATAAGCAAAATGGGCAGGTAAGTTCATAGTTTTCTTTCTTTAGGATACAGATAAAGTCACATTATGGTACAAAGTAACTTTATTCAAATTCCATCCGAGTTTAACAATCTGCACCTTGTTTGGCTTGATTCAAATACACACATTCAGAAGTATATTGAATCTCCCCTAAAGTATGAGACACTGAAATCCTGACTCACAACACTTGAAACCTGACTCACAACATTGACCCTCCGTTAAAGTTTGCCTTCTGGATTAGAAGAAGCACTAAGCAGGAAATGAGGGGATCATTTCCAGCTGCTAACCAGGTTCACCACACCCCAGTGGCAGCTTCCAGCCCAGTTTAATCCTAGGCTGGGCTCAGGATGGCTGCAGGGCTTTGGGAGCCAGCACTGCTCAAACCCACTGCTGTCAGAAGTGCTGAGGATGCTCAGAGCCTCTCTGGAGCAGCTTGGGGGGAATTCCAAACCCAAACTTTTCGTGGCAGTAGTCTAAGCTTATTGGTGTACCTGGTATACCGCCTGCTCACACTGTTTGTCCTTTTGTGCCTTTTTTTCCATTTCTTCCCTTTGTTTCAGTTCATAGATGAGCTGAAACAGGTCTCTCAAGTCCAGGATTACAGGTTCAGCCTATGGAAGCAAAAACAGGGTGGAGAATTTCTGTAGGGGAAGGTAAACACCTCTTATCCCATCCTGCTGATAGAGCACCTCCACGATTAAACTTCATATAGAATTAATTTCTATCTCAGCACCCAGGCCTGGGTTAATTTCTACTGAACTAATTATGCTTGAAAATTAATAATTATAGTTATGAATATAAAAAGCATTATGAATATAAAAGGCACATGGATGAATGTAAAGGCATATTTATTAGTGGTTTCTCATCCATTGAAATTACAGTAGACTACACACAATGTGGGTCTCCATGAGTATAAGAACACAAGCAAATTTATCTTCATCCAGTCTAGCTTAGCTAGAAAGGTAAACAATAACTAATTATAACAAAACACATCATAAAAATTAAGAACAATGAAACAAATTCCCTTTTGCCCGAGCTGGTTCCATTAATTTGCTATTTAAGACCTACACAGACACTTGTGACCAGTTTAGCACAATCATAAAGAACCCAAGCCTCTTGAACAGCTTCTTACAAAGGGCTTTTCAGCTGAGTTACAGGGCAGAAAATGACAGTGATTTGATACTTACTGCCTGGGCTGTTTTTATTGCCACAAATCTATGATTTCCCTCCTTTCCACACACATATCCAAACGCTCGGTGGTCTGTGATATCCTTGGCAATGTAGGAAATTTCATGAACTGCGTGGTGATGCTGGAGTAGCTAAAGAAAAAACAACAGTAGAGAATATCCATCAGAATGTTTGATTAAAAAGCAGCATAATATCTCCTTCACCCCTTTATCTGGATCCCAACATAGTCTGATATGAAAACAAATTAATATCTGAACTCTTTAAGCCTCTTTTTTTTCCTCAAATTTGACTTGCTTTAGTAGGTTGATTAAAGCTTCCATTGAAGATTTTTCTTGGTATCTTTAAGTGAAATATAATTAATTAGAAAATGTATTACCCAGCTACTACCTACACAGCATCCCAGGCACAGAATGAGTATTTCTAGGTACATAAATAGGCAGGGGCTGCAGAAACCTGTAGCTTCATACAGGGTGACCCCCAGGCCAGGCTGATCTGCAGAGCTAGAGCTGAGATCTCCAACACCTTTAGGAATCAGAACCAGACCTGCCTTATCTCCCCAAAAATCAGCATCAGACAGCTCAGGAGATTTCACTTCAAGCAGTAACGCAGCTCCAAATATTTATTCTCCTCAGAAAATGAATGGAAACGTAGTTATTCAACTGGAAATCAATGCTGAATGCAAAAGTCCACATTTTACTTAAAATCTGACTTTGGTGAATTGTAATAATAAAAAGATTTAATTTTAACTGGGTGAGCAAAACTCTGCCCAGAGTCAGAACATGAATCTGAGGCTCTTAGAAGCATCTCTTGTAGTGCCAGAATCTTTCTCACTCTGGACTAAACAGCATTTTATTATCAAAGTAATAGAGAACTATTTCCACTTCAAATAATGTCCTTGGAAAGCTTATCCAAAACAATCTATTAGTTTCAATTTCTACCTTCTGATATATTGACCTGCTCCTGAATCATCTAGGGATAATGTTATTTCTGAGAGCAGCCAAAGCCTCACAGGGAATTCTTTGGAGGTCCAGATTCCTGCTGGCTTTGAGAAAAGCACATTTTGAAAACCAGCATGGTATCCAGGCAATCTCTAAACAACCAGCTATTCTTAGAGTTAAAAAAAAAAAAAAAATAGTGAGAGTTAAAAAATTCAGAAGCAGGGAGGACGTCTGTGCATGGCAGGGAAAAGGCTGAGGGTGAGCAGGGCGAGTGGTGGGACTTCTGTAGGGCAGGGAGTGGGATGGGAAAGGAGAGGCAGCCTGCAAGAGATGGATGGCTCCATATAAAACAAAAGACTGGACATGTTTCATTTTCATTTCACAGTAAATGGCTCTTAATGTCCCCATATCAAGATTGCTTGCTCGTGGCAGAGTGAAGTGTTGCCAGTGACTGCAGGCAGAACGTGGCTCAGCTGAAGGTGCACTTCAGACTCTTCCCGACGTGTTGAGCGTTTAAAATTAATGATGGGATCTTACTTAGATAATACAGGGATATTGATTTATTAGGTTTTTTTGAAAACCAAGTTACATGCTATCTGTTACGACGAAATGAAATGTTCCCATCTCTCTATTCTGCATATGACAGGGAACGTTATCTCTGGCTCCTATTAAATCAAAGTTCTCTGACATTGCTTTATTGATTGCCAGGCAGCGTTTTGCACTGAAATTAAACTGTGATCAGATGCCTTCCTCATGGAATTAAATTTGAAGATTGTTCTACCACGGAAGAGTATCACCCACAAGGTAAGAGAGCAGATGGAGATGCTCCAATTGATTTGGGAATCCACATTCACTGTCCAAAAATCGTTACATTTCCATCGGTTATGATATTTTACACATTGTATCAATAGAAATTAAGGTGACTGCAATTATCCTTATAAGTATTTTACTGGATGGAGTGTTTAGGGAGAGCTTTTCACTTGTTTGAGTTGGAACACACACGTGAAATGCAATGGTGCACACACACCTGTACACATCTGTACTCAAATGAAGATATAAACACATCTGCGATTTCACAGCCCTCAGTTCAACTCATGTGTCCTTTCCACACATTCCAATGCTCCATTCTAAGCATTATTTACTGAGTGTCTGACTTTCTGCTCCTGCACAGCAGAAATGGGGCTCCTATTGCAGTCAGAGATTCCCCAAAATGCAAGATCAGAATCCTGTCTCTAGTGGCCACAAGCACATAAAATAATTACTTCTCAACTCAGGGGTGTTTCTGACACCCCTGTGTGCCCACGCTGATGGATTCCATCAGACACTATTTGAAGTTTTTATTCTGTTTGTGCTGAGAGCTGCTACATCTCTGTGCTACAAACCAGATACCAATCCTTAAGTGAGGCACCAAATTGTTTTGGAGTACTGCAGCACGACAGAAGAAATTACAGAGAAGACTTAATTTGTATTATGGTTCAACACAGTCAATTACATATTGCAGAGATTAGAAAGTAATTTAACATTTAAGTTTCAGTTGTTAACAAAATCCACAGACTCCAAATTATTTTAGGTCTCCTGTGACTTTAGTCACTGTTGCAAATGCTGGAGATTTTAAATGGAAGCACAGATAAAGTCTCAAACTGGGTAACAAGACATTCTTGTGATGCATGAGTCCTTTTCTTTAGGCTAAACATAATGGCATTATTATATTTTACTCAGACACTAAGAAGTTTTTGCTTGATGTTGAACTCAAAAGTCCAAAATATCCAACTGCACCAAGCCTGCTGCCTTTCCTCTTCCCCTTAAGTTTACTCTGGTCTCTCCCACCAGCCATTGTTTCCTCTCCTTTCCTCCATTCCATCCTCTGTTTCTCCTCTTCCCCCAGGTCACTCCCTGTACATCACACTGAATTGATTTAGCTGCCTCTGAGATCTGTAGCATTTCTAATTTCCCTCAGGCTCCTTGGCACCTATCATAAATTTTTTCACCCCTTATCCTCATCTTGCCCCTTTATTTCCTTGCTGTAGCCTCCAGTGCCACTAAATCAATTAAGTCAATCAATTAAGTACTTGGAGGGTCCAGCAATCATGTCAAAAATGTGAGTTAGATGGCATGAGAAAGTCACTGCTTTACTATCGCTATTTCTCTTTTAATGAGGTTGTCTATTTAGTGGAGCCTGGGGCACAGTGTTAAGAGCCACAACAACAACAAAAAAATACCCTGCAAGCTGCAAATCCTCTTGGAAAAGCTGCCCCACCACAAGCATGAGGCTTGTTCCACACAGTGTTACATCCACCAGGACAAGTCTCACAGGGATTTGGGTCGCACAGCCCCTCACCTCGAGCCTGGTTTCAGAGAGGTGGGATCAGCTGGGAGCTCCACTACAGATGCTGGGATGTGGGATACAGATGGACCAAGCCTATTGCTGCCTGTTCACACTGGAACAAGCAATGAAACATTTTGCCTCTATGAACTCCCTAAACACCTCAGTTACCCACCAAACTGCTGAGTCCTTAATGGATTCATAACAAAACAACTTCATGGACCATCGTTTCAGCCACGCTGCAAGTCCCCTCTATTCCAACTGGGGCTGCTCAGCAGCACATAAGGAAACCAGGCCCTGTCTGTTTAGGAAGACCACGGGAAAAAAACATGGGAATTGAACCTAACATGGAAAACGAATGGTAAAGTCTTACCAAGAAGCCCAGCAAGCCCAAAGTGAGACAGGACATCAACCATTACTTGCTGCAGCACACCCAGTGAAAACAGTGAATTGCAAAACACATGAGTGGCTCTGAGATTAATTTTATTTCCCTGCTGCAAGAAAACACTGGGTGGCACAGATGGTTCTCCTTCACTGCACCCAGGAGGCTGCTGTGCTCCTTAACAGGGCTCAACAGGCAGCACCTGATCCAGGGCTCTTCACAGCCATTTCCTTACATCCCTGTTTGTTTTAGCTGATATTTGCAGGGATCATGGGACAACAACACGCCACAAGCCTTTCCTTAATTGCTGTGTTTGTGCTGCAAGGCTTCTCTGCTGCTCCCTTCAAATGCACTCAGCAGAGGTGGAGTGGAGCTGTCCATCACCATCATAAACATCCCACACTCCTACAGGTCCCCATGGCAGCAGTGTTGGAATTAGATGGTCTGTAAGGACCTTTCCAACCCAAACCCTTCCGTGACATGAAACACCTGAATTCTCTGCTGCAGATTCAAATCCCAGACCCATCTAGTTTTGTGACTTCTGAAAATTTTAAGAGACAGACAGCAGTCCCTGCGTGGAGACAGCTAAAAAAATATCACCCAAACCCTCAAAACCTCTTCCTGATATAGAGTTTTCCCTGGTACCCACTAAGGTGCTTGTTGTGAACCCTTCCACTTCCTCTCCCTCTAGAGAAAAGTGCATTTCAGTGGGACTGTGTGCACACAATTCGGAGGAAAAGTCAACAGTCTCAAATGTCAGAGTGAAATGAAAAACACATCAATAAATTGCATTTGCATGACAAAATTTCTTGTGTTGTTTTCCGGAACTTGGTATTTGGATGGCAGATGGGGTGGCAAGACATCAGCCTCATGAGATAAGGCAGTGGATGAGCAGATGGGGAAATGAAACAACCACTGCAAAAATTCTCAGTTTCATGTGAAATAGCAGAGAGGAGACAGCTCAGTATTATTTCAGAGCTACAGCTGCCAACAGCTTCAAACTCCCTGCAAATTACTACTGGACACAGCACAGGGTGACTGAGAAACATCTTATTTCCAATCTGACAGCCCTTCCCTACTGTCATGAGCACTTCAGTCACATGCCCATGGAGAGGGGACAGAACAAACAATATATGACAGATCACAGTAATCTGCCTCAAATGTGATAGTGCTTAGTGTGAGGAAACACTTGATAGCCCAAAAAAAATCTCTTATATAAACATTTACTGCAACATGTGGAAAATGATCAGGTTTGATCTGGGAAAGGAAGAGAGCTGTAGAGTTTAAGCTTAGCAAATTATCAAAATCCTGAATTCCTACAAGAAGAGCAAGGAGTTTTGGAACAAAGCATCATTTCAATTCAGCTTTCAAAAAGAAATGCCACATATGAAAACCTGAAAAGCAAAACCCATTGGAAACCTCTTGCAGTTATGGAGATTTCAGTACTCGGAGGCATTTCCCAGCAAAGATGATTTCCCATTGGCCAAGATGATCAGTTTTGGTCATGAAAGAGTAAAAACTGAACATAAAACCATAGAGTGGGAGCTGAAGCCTTCGACCCCCAAAGGAGACTGAAAATGAACAGTCCAGTCCTGAATCTGTTTGAGCCAGAGCCACTCATGGAATGTAGGCAGAACAACAGATAATGGACTTTCCTTCTGCAAAAATACCCCACCCCAAGAACAGGAGCAGAAAAGGAAAATGTAACCTCTGGAGTGTTCCCCAAGCCTGAAGGGCCCTCTCAGATGGCAGCCTGTAAGCGTGGCTTCACAATGAGAAGAAAATAAATCTGCCTAATCCCCGTGCTTCCTCCACACACGCTGATTTCGCAGACAATAACCTGAAGAAAGACTTTTCCAAGTGCCAGCTACTAAAAGGCATCTCAGTGCACAAGCTCTGCAATAAAAACACTTGGCACAAAAAGCTCACTTTGAGATTATAAGCAGATCAAAGCTTGGTCTGTGTAGCACAAAGGGGCACATGAAATATGGTGCTGATAAAGAGAAGAATCAAAACAGATTTAGCCCCAGCTCTTGCAGACTCAGTCCCTCCAGGGGGGCAGGCGTCTGGCTGTGACACAGCACAGCACCCAGAGAAGTGTAAATTTAATTTCCTTGTAATAACAATAACAATAACAAACTTGTAAGAGCCATTCTCTTCCTGCAGGCGAGGAGACTGAAGCAAAAAAAAGCCCCAGATTATGTGACTTCCTGAGCTTGCATGGCAACATGCAGCTGAGTCAGGAGGGAGCAGAGTCAGTGAGGAAGATCCTGTGTGAGGATAAGAACCTGCTCAAGCCTAGGGCTACACTAAGCTCTACCTGTACACTCTAGCCTAAACAAAGGCAAGTACTTCCCAGGAGTACCCCAGGTAAGAGCCTGTTTGGTTGGACTCAAGAAAAGAGCTTAAAAGGGTACTTGGGCCACAGCTAAAATCCAAATTAATCCTCACCATTCCCTCTGCTTGATGAAAAAAGCATCCTGCTGCTGCCTTTATCTCATCTGGGGAGCAAGAGTGGGAAACCCTCAAGAGGGCAAAGGAGAGTGCCTGTGTGGGTGCCCCTGTGACAGACACACCCAGGGATGCTCTGGGCTGGGGGGGCCCTGTCCCCAACCCCAGAGTGAATTAAGGCAGCAGGACGTGGCTCTGCCAGCACAGCAGCCTAATTGTGATGAATGGATCTCTGATATTGAGCTGGCTGGATGCTCCAAGAACCTAATTTGTGAAAGAGAACAGCACTAAGGTAATAAACTTCTGTCCAGCTCTCATAATTTGTAATAATGTCTGACAAAGACCAGATATGAATTTAGTTATTGGTCATTGTCTTCAGAAGCAAATGCTAAGTTGCTCATGCAGAAGATCCATTTATTAGATATATGAATTTGGAAAGGGGCAAAACAAAACTGGAACGTACATATGGCAAATTTCCCATCTTCACTCCAAAAGCTTTTCAATTTTTTATTGTATCTGGAGAGAAAGCAGCTAGTTAAACCCAAAACCCTTTTCCAATTACTAGGAAGCCCAAGTTATGTTTTAAATACGCACTTGCAAATTTTGTTCCAGGACAAAGAAAATCCTAAAGGGCAAGGAAACATTTTCAGAGAGCTTTGGAAAGACAGATGTGCTACACTGAGGCTGAGATACTGGGCCTCCCATGAGTCTTGTACTATTTTCTCACAGTTCTGCATCTGACAGAGCCATTGTTCTCTCAGGATGGTTGAAGCAAAGGCTTTGCACAGCAAAACCAAGAAGCAGCAGACCTGATCCTTGATACTGAAGTCAATGGCTCTAACCAGCCCAGCAATGCAACAAGCCCCAAATTCCACCTGCAAGGAGCACCTACAGGCTGCAGTGCATTGTTTGATGTTGCCATTTCCCTGTTTCAGTGTGCTGGACAAGGAACAGCACTAGCCTGTAAGTTATTATCACGGTCTGGGATGGCAGCTGCTCAGTGGTCACTGGCATTCCCTGGGCTATAACACATCTGAGTGTATTCCCCCTGAATACCCTCAGCAAAATGGTCAGTGGACCAAATTATATGATCCATATTTTTATCTATAAATATGATTATATTTATATATATAAATATGCCAGTATTGCCCTCTACTCTCAAGCCAAAGCTTCCATCCAGCTCAAGCCCAGCACCTTTGACCACGCCTTGTATTTTTTCCTGATCAGACTCTGTAAGACTCATTGATTAAATCTTGAATTTGAGGCAGCACAATATTCAGTAATGAGACAGTTTGCTGCAGCATCACTGAACCTCTCCATGTTTTTGCTGTGTTCATCTTTACAGCTTGTGCATGTCCTTTGAGCAGCCCTTACTTTTTACAAGGTTCTTTTGTTCCTTTACACCAACACTCTTCACCCTCCTGAAATGCTTTTGATTTACATGAACAGCACAAGCAATTCTTTCATACAACTCCTAGGAGATTTGGAAGTAATTTTTTTGGCTTTAGCTGTCTCAGATCTTAACTGCTTCAGATTCAGCAAGCATTACCAACCACCCTCTTCTTGTAGCCTGTGATTTGAAAAACTCCTCAGTGAGAGGCAGTCGCTGATTCTCTTGATTTCTCATGCAACCCCTATAAAGCAGAGCTGGGAAAGATCACAAAAACCATACTCAAATTTAAGTTGCACTGGATAGTCATCAAACAGAAATTTCCTTGGACCATAAACCTACTTTGCACAATGTAAGAAACTTTACTGGAAAGGGGGGGAAAAGGGCAAGAGGGATTTATTTTATTTTTATGTCTCTCAGATACTCTCCCTAATTTAGCAAGACTTTAAGGGGGCTGGGTACAGGGAAGAACAAGAGCAGAAAAGGGTTCTGTGAATTCACAAGCTGTGCACAACCATGTTGTGTTCATGAGCCAGTTGAAAATGATGCAAAACAGCTGAGAATTTCCCATGACACAATCTTGGTATTGTTCAAACATAAATCTGATTTCATAAGCAGAAATTAACCAAGGTATAGAAGCACGAGGCCCTGTGTTCCACAATGACAGACTGGTTTCAGTGGCTGGTCATGGACTTGTGGTACTTCCAAAAGGTGACCCTGTAGTGATGAGCTCTGCAATTCAGAAACAGCATCATGAACAACCAATCCTGGTCATAAAGACCAAACCATTTTGTTTTCAGTTTTCCTACTGAAAAAGAGAGGAAACCTTTTCCTCTGAGTTACAATTGCATGTATAAACAAGGTTCAGACAATCCCATAAATGGGATCATTCATCAGTAAATCCTTCATTTGTTCAGCTCCCACAACAGACACTTCACCTCGGATATAAACCATCCGTGGCAACGTGACAAGCGTGTGTGCAGTACTTGAGGCCTAAGATAAGAATAAAATAAAATGTAAAAGGCAAACCTCAAAGAGACTCTAAAGCAGAATAAAGAACTTGCAGGTAATCTTTTGCTCTATTTTCTTGTTCTTTTCCCCTTGCATTATCCCAAGGTAGGAGTTCCTGAAGCTGCCCTTGGTAGGTGCTCGGCACATCATGTTCCAAGTGAGTTCCACATTTTGACTCATGTGTCTTCCAAAAGAGATCCTACAGCTCCAATTTGCACATTTTAATGCCCAGAGTTGTTTCTTCCCTGCTCATTTTCATGTAAAGCAGGATGAATGTTTAGTTTTAGTCTTCTGCTGCTAATTGAATTCTCCAAAAGCAAACTTTGATTAACACTCTGCAGGCAGACCTGGCCCAGCTGAGAGCACAGACCACCTCTGCTGGCTTTTCTCTCTCCCTGCCTTGCTTCCCTGTCCTGGCCACAGGTGTCACACACAGGGTCTGCCCTTCAGAAAAGCTCCCTGGCAGTGGTGCCCTCACCTTTTGCTGAAATGCAGGCAGCAAAGCCTCTCACAGCTGTGGATGCTGGCTTGTCTCTTGCTTATTCCTTTCACTCTCCCCCCTCTGCAGCTCCTGCACACAGCATGACTGCTCCCCATCAAACCTGGGCTCACTCCTCACTGCACTCCCAGCACTGAGCCTCCTGTATGCCCAGGTTATGCCCACATGTGCCTTACACTTTAAAATACTTCCAAATTCCTGTATCACTCACAGGAAAGCATTTGGCTAATTAAAGATCGCAGAAGGCTGCACATAAAACCTTTTACAAACCAACTCAGCCGTTTTAAAAGCAAGGACATACTCAAAAAATTGGATTCAAATCCATATTTTGACAATCTAAAAAGAAAAAAAAAAAGTACTTTGAGCTATGCAGAGCCAGGGCTGGGAGCCATATGCAATATTTTTAGATATCTAGACTTCTTATTTGCTTTAAATGTCAGGGCACTCAAACTAATTAGTGTTCTGCCTCACCTATTCACAGTGCTGCCTTTAAAGCCAGCAGGAATGCTGCTGCCTGTTTCACTGGGAGTACAGGATGGAATGAGCATGGGAATCCACAAAGGATTAGGAAGTATTAAGAGCAGGGGGAGGTAGGACGCTACAATTTAAGGATGCAAGAGGGCACTGCTGAAATTCCACGAGCACCCCTGGAGATGCTGTTCAGCCCCTGGGCACCCCTGCCACATGGGCTGCCACATGCTGAGCACACACAGCATCCACCAGAAAGGTCAGGAGAACAGGGATCTCATTTGGGAAGACAACTTTTTCCAGCAGTTGTTTCTGTACTAAGCAGAGATCTACTGGTAGGTGAATTTTATGACTTATTCGACTGAAAAAGAGGGATGAAAGCAGGTATTTGTGTTTGACATCCAGTGGCAGTGGCCTTCCCTCTTCTCCCTCCACAGGGGGCTTATGACATAAGCTAAGAGGGATGAAAGGGGTGTTTATTCCTCCCCATGGACTTTCAGAGTGAACAATGCTCGTGCTGCCTTCCCTGCACTCCTGAAGGCAGAACATCACCCAATGACTTCAATTCCAGCAAGCATCTGTAACCATCACCCTGCAAACTCCACACAAATTTAAAAGCAATCCCTTCCTGCACTTTCCCTCTCTCATTCCCCTTGGCAGGGAAGGACATGTGCCCCCCTTCATCTGCCCCCACAACAGCAGAGTCCACGAGGCAGCACAGGAATTCAGGAGCAGGGACAGTGCTACTGCTCCTACCAGGGCAAACACAAAATTGCAGAGCAGCCCACCAGATGAAAATGCTCTGAATAGGAGGGAAAATCACCAGCACTCCTGGGGTGTAATGCTTCCCAGCTATCTCCAAGAAAAAAAGAGTGGATTTCAAAGGGGGATGTCACTTTTCTGTTCTGGCACCTGCTGAATGTCCCCCACTGCTCTCCAGGGAGGTTTCAGAGAATCTCAGCTGCCTGTGCTGTTATTATGTCAGCACTTCTCTTGCTAAATCCTTTCCCAAGCAGTCTGAAATCCAGCCATTGTAATTCCAGGTGTGCTGAAAATGGGCCTGAAATTTTCTTCTACTGTGCGATGCATTAACCTGGCTTAAAAACACCAGGACTTGCACACAACTCTGTATTTTGGGTGCTCTTCTTATAGGACAAAATTGCAGCTGGAGAAAAAGGAACGTGGCTCTGCTGGAGATTTATTTATCTGGATCACAAAAGGGTAGTGGATACAGGCAAAATACATCCCAGTGTAACTGCATACTTTGAGTTTTCTGCCATGAGACAATAGGGGAGAGATACTGTGCAGCTCCACTATGTAACAGGATCCATAACAACAAACGTACTGGATTTCAACTTCTTAGCAAAATTCACCCCAAATTCTGCTTAAGAATATCAAACACTGAAATTAGTACAAACCAGAAGTGTTGGCATAGTAATTTTTTTTACTACAACAGCTCTGTAGACAGAGTACCCACCCCCATATGCAATGGAAGCCAAATGGTAACTGGGAATACATTAATAATGCTAATATTTACTGTTTGGAAGCATTATTTATCACTGTTATAACTATATAATAGTGAGATTCTCCATATTACCATGCAGAATGCATGTAAGCAGCAATTCCCTTTCTTAACCCAATCCTAGGTGCTTGGATTAAACAACAGGAGGCCAAATGAGACTATCACTAAACTCATAAAATCTCATTTTCTGCCTTTTTGAAAGCAATCAACTTTTTATCCTTTTCAATCTGGAAAAAAAAAATACAGCTGCAACAAAAATCATACAAATTATTTCAGTTTGGATAATGTGTCTGGAATAGCTTTATTTTATCTTCATGCCATTAGGGTCAGAATTCTCACCAGGCAATTTCTGCATATCCTGCCTACAAGCAGGCTGGACTCAGCTCTGGATCAGAGCTCTTCCATTTTCCAGGTGAAAGGAAGAGAAATTTCAGCCCTCACACCAAACCTCTAGATCCCCAAGACTTCACAATACACACAATCACACCCACATTTTGCCTTTTTGGGTTCTTTTTTTCCACAGTAACAAAACTGCCACGATACCCAAGGCTTTTTAAAGCCTCAAACAGCAAACTGGGCATCTAAAGAACAGAACTCCATGAGCTTGTGGCTATTAAAAATCCCTGTGGAGCACTGTGAACCATCCAAACTGCCCAGGGCCCAGTCTGGAAGGCCAATAATGAATGAATTACAATAGTCAATAAGGGATGTAATTAAGGAAGTCGGTTCTTCTGACATTTACATCTTGCTAGATGCCACACGTCCGTGAAATGTGTTATTGTTTCCCTTCTGAACTACCAGGGTCTATAAATACCTTATAAGAACCATACGCAGATTTTTAAGTCCTCTCCTCTGCCATATTCAAATTAGACACATTTATTGCATGCAGAACAGTAAATGCCATGTTTTACTGGTCATATTTACAAGCAGAAAGATGGAAAGTGTCAAAGAGCAGGGCATGACTCCCAGTCAGCACAGGGGGGGTCTTTTGCAGGCAGAAGCTGTGGGCAGTGCACAAAGAGAGGCCCCAAATGTCTCCATTTTCAACTCCACGTGCAAAACCTGACTTTGTTGTTTTACAGTTATTGCTCTTTATTGTTATTATGTTGTATTTTTCACACTGCAGCCCTTAGAAGTCCTCAGCGTGGTCCAATACTAAACATTCTTACAAAAGAAGTTCCTATAAAGAGATAATACAGATTTAAAAAAATAAAGAAAGAAAGAAAGAAAGAATTAAAAGGTGATCCCAGCAAGTTTATATTTAAATTCCAACCTTTGAGAGCTAAAGGCCAGATGCCCCTTGGGGCATCTCTGGGATGCATAAATGCAGCAGCTCCTCAGCACCATCAGGTTTAAAACAAGTTTGTAGCATGGGAGTATTTTAAAGAAAAAATAAGGGGGTACTGCATGAATATGTGTAAAGAATTCCTCCAAAAGATGATGGGCAGGGTAGGAAGGGATTTGGGAGTCATTTATTAAGAAAACTGAATAAATGAATGGTGAAAGTTGGTGCTATGGACTGACTCCTCCAAAGCTGATGAAGAGTAAAGGCAGCCATGAAGAGTCTGGAAAAAAACAATTCAGCAATGGGCTGAAAAAAGAGAGAAGGCAGATTCAGCCCAGGAATGCAAAGGGAAGTGTGACATGATCAAAAGAATAAGCTGAGGCAGCAATCCTGGCAGTCACAATGGATTTCAAAAATAAAAGTCAAATTTGTCAAGGACAAGGAAAGGGATAACAATTGAGACACAAGATGAAGAGAGGCAGGACTGGGTTTTATCTCTCAGCGTGAGAGCAAACGCCGTATTTCAGAGCAGGTGAGAAGATTTCTGCAAGACCCACAGTTACCCTGGGTGTGGCAATCAAAACACATCACTTGGTCAAACAGGCTGCTGAATTTACAGGGCTGAATAAGAGATGATGCTGATATTTTGCTCAGCTCTCTGAAAAGGAGGTCAGAGAGAGACCTCTGGGAGCCAGGATTAAAAGGCCTGGTTTAGCCTCACTGAGCTGGAGCTGTTGGCTAAACATGCAAGGAGAGGGCTGGAGAGACAGATCAGGACTGGAGCAGAAGACAGAGCTGGCATCACTTGGTTCAACACAACAACCACATTTATGTTTGCAAATGAAATAACTCTGGCAAAAAGCACAGCAGGAGAAGGGGGAAAAAAGAAAAAAAGAGATCAAGGACAGGGAGTACACAGGAAATCCCAGATGAAAACTGCAGGAGAGGATCTAGGAAAACAGGTAAAACCCAGAGACAAGGGTCATGGAGACCAGGTGAGAGGACTGTGTGTGCAATCAGCTGATGGGGTAAGATGCTCGCAGAGGGCTGCACCTGAGATCAGCCAGGAAGAGGCCAGCAGGAACTTTGGGAAGTTTCAAAGACACAAGGGGACAAAACCCACCTGTGAGAGCCCCAGGCAGGGACCAGCAGCATCCTCCTGGCCAACCCCACCCTGGGGCAAACACGGAACTCAGTGAACTCCTCACTCACCCCATCTCTCCTGCTCGCTGCGGAGCGAGGAGAGAGCAGAAGAAATTAATTCCTTCTTTTATTTCTATTTTTAAAGACTCCGAGATGCTCAGTGAGAGAGACTCTGACAGTTTGACATTTCATCTGCTCCAGCACATGTGCTTCAAGGAATAACTGCAGATCCCTGATCATACCTCCATTTCTGGTCAGGGATGCCAGAACCAACAGATTTCCAGCAAAGTCAAGAAGTACCTTTGGTACATTTTAAACGAGGCCTCTTTTGCCAACAGTGAGAATTTTAATCTTGCTAAAATTTTCTTTCAGCCAAGTTTAGCTGTCCTGTTAGCAATCTATCAGCATAATTAACACCATCACTCACATCGAATAGGGAAGAGCAGCAAATCCAGGGGTTATCAGCACAAACCTGATAAAGCCTCAGAACATGCTGGAAAGTGCTTTTATGGAAACAACTTGAGAAATCTGCACTGTAAGGCCAAGAGAGCTTAGAACTTCGGGAAGATGGGCAAGATGTTGGCATCCAAAACATTGGCTGGAATATTTCAGAGCCATAACATGATCTCAATTAAAGAGAACAACTTAAGGACAACAGGATTACAACCACCCACCACGTGTATGATTTATTTGGATGTCATCAAGATTTAAAGCAGAAGCACAATCATCAGTTCTGTGGTCAGCATGAGGAGATAAGGACACAAATTAATTTTTTTTATACAGAATGCTATGGGTAAGGTCTGGTCCCTCTTACATGGAGTGACACCATTTCAGGCAGGTAAACCCTCCAAGATAATAAAATAAAATAAAATCCTCGTCAAAGATAATGAAGGCTGGAGGAACTGACAGATAACAAGAACAGATAGTCAGCATTAAATATATGTATTTATACACATGATTTTCCTGCCTTTCCTGGTTTCACACTGCCAGCCTGAAGAAAATGGCTACAGATCAAATTCATGAAGTGTGAGTAACACACTGCAATACTTCTCTGCAGTAAATACTGAACCCCCAGCAGAGTATTCCTAGAAATGTTATAAGGCCACAGACTGGGCCCAAGAGCTTTATTTCAGTAAGGACAGGGGTCAACATCTCTGAAAAAGAACAGACAAATGAGACTCACTTTCAGGGTGCTACAAAATAGGAAAAAATCGGTGGGATGACTGTCATCTTCATCAGCTGGGTTACAATCCACCTGTTTAGGGTATTTCCCATAAATAAGCAAGATACTGACACTGACTTACCCTGCTTTTTGGCCAGGGGAGGAATCCATACAAATAATTTAGCTATACAATATCTCACAGAGAGCTGTATGTTACAGCATATTTTGGCAATTTGCACATCCACGAGCTGATACAAAATTTTACTTTAACAGAAATAATTCGTTGCTTAGAGCCAAACAGTAATTTCCTGCTTTTATCTCAGTTTTTTTTTTTCACAGTTTAGGGGCTTGCCATTGAAGTTGACAGCATTTTGTAATTAGGGACAGCAAGAGTTTAAAAGCACACCTCACTGCATGGAGGTGGAAGGAAATCTTTTCCCAAGCATTTCAGAGGATTTAATTATTAGTTTCAAACACATTTTTGGAAAGGAACCTGCAAGTAAACAGAGATTTATGGCCACATAAATAAACAATGAGACAATTACAGGCTCTTTACAGAGCCCAGATTAGTCAGGCAGGTCTAATGAAGCATCACTGAGAGATGGCCCGACTCTGTGATTAACAAAACAACACTCAGGAACAGCTAAGCAGCAATGATGGGCTTCCCCAAAATCTGCATTTCCTTCCATCTGCACAGTTATGGCTTTTGTTGCTTTCTTAGCAGATCACCAATTCCACCCTGAAAGGGAGATATTAACTAACACAATGCAATTATTTGTATTTTTGCCCTCTAAAGGACCATGCTTTTGAAAATATAGAAGAAGTCCTATGAAATAAATTGAGAATATATGGCAGCAGTGAGGTCTAACCAAGACAGATATGACAGAATAAATGGTAAAGAATTATTTTCATATAATATGCAGCAAGGAAATCCTTCAAGTGGCACTGGGTAGAGAAAGTCTGGTTTCAGCAATAATTATGGTAGGTTTTTTTTACAGTAAAAACAAAAAGTATATCCTTCAGATAAGGTATATATTTGGCAAACATAGTCTGGAGAGAGCAAAAAGAAAACACCTGACAGCTGAAAAAAAAAGGTGCATTTTTAAGATTAATAGGGTCAAACCCCACATGTAATGACATTCTTTTGGCATACACACAACAGGAGTACATCCTGTTAGTCATATTAAATACAGTTTTTTTGCTATCATGTTCTAAATACACTGACAAGTACTTGGAAAGTGGTATGAAGAGACCTCTTTTGTTTAATGCTTGGCATGGAATGAGGGAATATAAGAAAGGATTGTTGTTATTTCTATTGCTGTAGATGAACCATATTGTGTTGCATCTACAGTGCAAACTCACAGCAAAATCATTCTTGTATTTTTCTGGGTGAGATATATTCTTTCCAAATGATATTCCACCTTCAACTCAATCTCCTTCATGGATAAATTTACTCAAAGGGCAGAATTCCTGATGGCTGGAATAATACCATTACTAAAATCAATACTTTCTGATGAATATTATGTCTGGAACATATTAAGGAGAGCTATAAAGTAGAGGAAGAAAAAAACCTGCTTATCATTTTCAGTAGTCACCCAACCAGAGCCCTTCATCTGTAACGAATTATGGAGCAATTCCCCTAAATCATCTGTATGAAGTCAGCTATGACACTGCCAATTTAAAAAAAAAATTTGCTGGTTTTGAGCTACAAATTGATTTTTTATTGTGATATATTAAAATCCAATGGCAGCCTACAAGATACTCAACATGAAGAAGCCCAATTTTTTTTCCTCAATATTTTTATTCTTTTCTATCACGTCAGACTGGCACTGGGGCAGACATGACAGCAATGGACAATGGCAGAATTAAGAAAGGATTATTTACCTTTAAAGAGGTAAATAACCTTTCCAGAATACCCTTCTGGGAATTTCAAAATCATAGAAATACAACTAAGAAGGGAAAAGCATTGTGGGAGACAGGGAAAGTTGTTAAAGGAGGAGAAAGCAAATGTAAAATTATCCAGGCTCTTCCCTATTAAGGGCTGCTTTTCCCCCTGCTGCATAAAAATAAACACCAAACTTCATAAACTCCAAAGTTTAACATGGAAATCAGAAGATCAGTGTGAGTGAAATACAATCTTTTCCCAGCCCTTTACAGTTTCTTCCCATCCAAAAACCTGGGCTGAAAAATGCCCCTACTTTTGCCAGTTTTTGGGATTTTCCAGCAGCAATGGGAATGAGATGACAACTGTAAGCTGGCAAAGCAGAGACAGGCTGGATGAGAAATACTAAAACTGAATGGGGGATGAGGGTGTGAAACTCTGGGACAAGGAGAGACCCAAGCTGGGAAAAAAGCCCAAGAGATGGTGGCTGTGAAGACCTGGCAGAGGATTCCGTGCACCTCTGCTCCAAACCCTTGGCATGGGAAGCACGCCTCTCCTGTTTTGACAACACCACCTAAAAACTGATGTGGAGAGCCCCCCACATCCCTCTGTCACAGCCCTGCTGCAGGAAGGACAACTCAATAGTCCTGTCCATCACCTGGGCAGCTCAGGGGCAGACATCTGCAAGGTGGATTTAAGGGTTTCATTCTAAGCCTCGGCGGGTGAGTGACAGGTTTACTGTAAGGATGATATAGTTATGTCAGATTTAGAGTCTGGGATGTCAGAGCTATGAAATGAAGGAGACTGTTCCCATGTCCCCACCTCACTTTGTGCAGACAGGAGGGTGTGCAGGATGCTGCAGGAGAGAATAAAGCACTCCTTTGTTTCTAAAACACATCCCCTTTTCCCTCTTTATTCTGGGCAAAAAATTCCTGTGTTTGAGAAACATTCAGGGACAAGTGCAAGAGGAAGAGACTTTCTCTTTCCTCTTTTTTATTTCCCCAATAAAAGGCTTTAACCTCAGGAAAGCAACTGTGCAGGGGGGCAATTTGCACTGACAGCCCTAATTCTGACATTTCCTATTTTCTGTAACCCCAGCAATGGCCTCTGAAGCACAGATTTTGCATGGATACTTTACACAACACATCCCAAATGAGCTTTTCATTACTAACTACTCGTATTATGTACCAGTGAGCTCAATGACATTGATTTTCTAATAATATAAATTAACTGGCAAAGATGATTTCATCTATCATCAGTAGGGTTTCATTTCTGGCACCGTGTTAAATAGTTAATCTTCCAAAAGATTAAATCAAGAGCTTCTTAAAATTCAAGGCAGAGCTTAAACTGCTGTAAAAATCTTCTTAATTATGATTAAAACAGTTTGTGTGTTGTTGCTTTATATCTAAGTAGTGTAATGTTTTGCTTAGATTTCTTCTTTTAGAGCAATTTAAGAAATCAAACATGGTACTGCTGTGGCAGAAACTGTGTAAGGCATGAAAAGTCTCTGCAACTTCCTCCATCAGATGCTACTGGGCAAATTGCTGCTTCACACAGACAACCTCAAATTTTCCACCATCTTTTACCTCTCATTTTGTAAAAAACTTAATTTTTCTACCACTGACAATACACAAGCTACACTCTATAAGTGATGCAAGGGATGATAATCCTTTATCCAATTTCTGAGATGCTTCATGTGTGCTTGCACCAGTGAGATTCCACTGCCCAGCCAGGAAATGCTTCTAAAGGAACCAGGAAAGATTCAATTCTGTCCCACCACACGACCAACTTTACTTACCCCTGTCTTTTCATCAAAGATTTTGATTCCCCCAAAGGAAACTGTTAAGAAGACTTTTTGTTTATGTTCTCCTTTCGATCGAGCCGCAGCAACAATTCCCTGTGGGAACAAAGAGCAGTTTTAGTTGGGTTCATGACCCTCCCAGGTGCCACAGATTTGCTTGTGGAGAATTCACCACTTTTCCAGGAAAACTTGGAGGTTTGCCAGGAACAGCCACCTCCTTACTTCTGGCCTCCTCCCTTTTTTCAAGGAACCACATCTCTTTATGCTACCCAGAGAGCATTTCAAATGTGCTCCCACTTCCAACCTCTGCACTAGCTAATCCTCCATGAAATTTGTTTTCATGGAAGCTGAAGGTCATTTCTAGCACACTTTTCCCAGCTATAAGCTGTTCTATTTATTTATTTTTTAAATAGCAAAAAAAACCCCAACAAGCAGCAGAGGAGAGAAAATGCCAATGAATTTATCTTACTTCACACTCATCTAGTATAAGCAAATTGAGGCTTTTATAGAAGAAAAATCTTCTAAAAATCAAACTACACCTGTGCTGTGAAAAACTGGTATTGAGAGTAATTTTTTTTTTCAGGATCTCAGATCTTTACTTTGTAAGAGAACTTGCTGATACTATCTCATGCACTATTCTCCCACAGCAGAATTAGAAAAATTACTTCTGTTTCCACCTTCTCAGGAGCCTGACCAGCAACACTGAACTGAGATCAAACATAAACAGCTGTACTCCTGAATGAAATTAAATTATTTAGACTTTATCTGGTTCTCTGCAATTCCAATGTTTCAGGAACAACTAACTGAGGCTTTGACACCTTCATTTCTGCCACTACAAGGACCTGATGTCAAAAGCCACCCCAAAACTTTACGGGTGGCCTCAAAATTCATGTTATGGGACACTGGGTTTCCAGAGTTTAAATAGCAATGCTCTGCTCTCAAAAATGGATTTCTAACACTCCCTTCCTTTAACAGTTTTAGTCATTTCCCAGTACTGTTTAGATCCATCTTGCCGCCTGCAAACAGGTATAAGGCACCTGGGAGATGTGGAAATATTAATCCACAGAGGAGAGAGACAAAAAGGTTTGTGCAGCAGAACAGGGACAGCTCTCCCCACAGTGCCAGGAACTATGAAATGATGGGAAACACCCAGCACACATTTAAATCAGGTAGGAATGTTGTGGCAGATGTGACACACCAACAGAGCAACTTTTGGGGCGGATTAATTTTTGCCTGCCATAGAAGTGATTTGTAAATTATCTCCCAGATCTTGCTTTTAGGTTGCTGAACCACAAGCTGAGTGTCACCCCATGCTGTTCCCCTAATGAATAACTCATTCCTCCTGGATGGACTGGCACCCTGCGGGCTGGTAGTGCACCAGACACCATTTAGTGATTTCTCCTCCTGAAAAAAAACAGCAATGGAAAATCCATCAGCTCTCTAGGCTGGGGAGAGGGCTGGGAGGGAAATAAAAGGGGAAAAGCAGCAGAGGGTTCCTGCTAGACCTGGTTTGTAACCCTGCAATGCAGAGGAGAGATGGGAAGTGAACAGCCAACAGTGCACTGCAGGAAAAGACAACCTCTCCTTCCTTCCCAGTGACTCAAACTCTTCCACGTGTCCCATGGTGAGGGACAGAATAATTCCTACAGTCTGAGAGACTGGGCCCTAGAGGGATGTCTGGCAGGTCCAGAGAGCCCACCCTTGACACCACTGGTATTTCAGATTCTGTCTACACTCCCACCTTACACCCAAATCTGCCTTTGTCATGGCTTCATTTACTCCCCAAAACTTGAGTTTCCTCTTTATGTTCTCATGCCCCATTCTCTCAGTGCACTGCCTGATTTTGTAGCACATCAGCCCTGCCATTCCTGGTGTAAGACATTCTCTTCTCAGTGAGGACATCAGTTCCCCCTAAATCTGGCTGCCTACACCCGTCACTCACAGGGGGTAACAGCCAGAGGCAGTGCTGTAGTTGATTAGAAATGTCATAGAAAATGCTCTGATATCCCATTTTCCTCCACAGTCGTTTACTTCCCCTTTTGCATAATAAAATTATTCAATTTGCAGTGTGTTGTTTGTAATTTGTGGACAAATTGCAGTGGTGTCAATCACGGAGTAACTACAGAACTCAGAGATAATGTATTAAAATTAAACCAGGATAAGCAATACCAGGCAGGAGTTCATGCAAAATTGACTGATTTCAATACATAATTAACCAGACTAAGGCTCAGTGTCATGAAAGGAGAATGAGTGCAAGTTCAAGCTGAAATTTGCTCCATTTGAATAACATTGAAAAGTTTCACTGCACCTTGAGCTTCATCATGGAGTCCTGGCATAACTTGTCCCCTCGTGCAGCAGAAACCTCATCTATCCCAATCAGCTTGGCCTTGTACCGGACACCGTCACCCTTGAACCTCTTTATCAAAGTGGCTTCGCTGCGATCCTGACCTGCAAACACAGTCAGAGGGTTAAAAACAGAGGGATCAGAAAGGTACCCAGCCAGGTGTAAGCAACACATCATAGAGCAGGGTCTAGAGTAATAATAAAAGGGTCCCAGAGGAAACTAAGGGTTTAACATTAATACACAGGTACAGAGCAAGACAATTGTCACGGGTTGCAGTGCAAACGTAGCCAAGAAGTGTGTTTGTTATTCCATCACCGTCTGCTGGAACTGGGCTGGGGGGTGGTGTAGTCTTCTGTCAATGGCCCAGCTGATAAGAAATCAGCTGGGCAGTTTCTTTGTCTCTTCCACCACCCATCTTCCCTCCAGGGAGAGATCTTCTGCTCATGGGCCAGTGAGTGTCACTGATGAAATTCCATCATCCCACTGGGAAACGCTCCAGCCAGGGGAGGAACCAAGCATTCCTACCTGGATAAAAACCTGAGATTTGGGACACCAAAGCAGCCTTTTCCACTGGATTCTCAGAGGAAGACCAGGCCCATCTATCACCACTGGACCTTCAGCAGAGGGCTGCATCTTTATACAGGATCACTGCTCCAGCAGAGCCACATCTGCCACTGCAGGAGGGCTGCAGCCACCATTTAATGGCCCTGCCACCANGATGTCTTTACTTCCTCCCACACGACCACTGACTCAAACCAAAAGGACCATTGCCTCAATTAAAAAGGACACCCAACTAATTTACATACAACACAGAGACAGGTGATGAATATGTATAGGCATATTAGGTAACTTTATGAATATGCATAATTTTGGTAAATAAACAGAGAATCAAAGATTTGTGAATTTAGCACCTGTCTTTAGGACACTAGTCCTCTGTGCTCCAGCACTGAATAAATACATCAATCTTTCAACCTCAAATTAGTTGAAAGGTTTTTTTGTCCATTGCAGACCTTTAGTGCTTTAGGTGGACACGAGGATATTCAGAGGAGTGCAAAGGGAAAAGAGGGAAGGAACACGACCAAGTGGCAGAGCAGATCCAACCCCGAACATTCCAGTGGAATCAGAAGGAAATGCCCGTGCGATAAAACCTTTTGGCCTCGCCACCCCAAAGGAATTTGCATGGGAACTGCTGCCACACAAAATCTCCAGCACACAAATCAGGTTTACAGAAGGAAGAGATAAACCTGAATCATGGCTCGTGGATCTGAAAAGTTGTCATCTGTACGAGTTTGTTTTAATCCCAATACACAGGAGAATTCTACGTTTTGCAGACAAAACTAACAGGAACACACAACTATTTCCTTACAAAATGACTTATCTAAGCAATATTTACACTATTAACATTTAAAAGGTGGAAAATGAAATACAAAATCATACGCTCTATAAAATACTGATGCTTTAAAATTCTGGTTCTATTCTATTCACTTTGCACATAAACATACACAGAAACAACATAACTGGCAAAGGCTGCTCTCGCAGGCTCACCCTGAGAAGCTTAAAAAAAGGCAAAAAAGATGTTTCTTAGTAAAAATGATTGGGTTTTACTTCTCTCTTTTTTATTCAATTTTTTTTTTTTCATTACAATAGTACTATTAGTATTTAAATTATTAAACTATTTTTATCTGAACCCTCAAGTTCTCTCACTTTTACCCTTCCAATTCTCTCCCCCTCATCCTGCTGGGAGGGGAGTGAGTGACTGCATGGTGCTTTGTTGTCAGCTGAGGTTAAACTATGACAGCAGTGTACCTAAATTACCTGAACCACATGACTATGCCACCATAAAAACCCACAAAAAAGATATCTTTGTCAGGAAAACATTCCCCCCCCTTCCCTGAGTATCTGCGGAACAGTTTTTACTGCGTCTCAGCTGGAAGAAATAAGTTAGTTAGAGAATCAGTCTTCCTAAAATTGATTAAACATATATTTTGCAGCTGCCTGTGGAATTTCTTGCCAGGATCTCAAAAAAGCCCAGCAGTGAGCTGTAAATAACTGCAACCAAACAAACAACAGCCAAAGCACAAAGAAGCAGGCAAAACAGTGAGATATTACACAATTTTCAGTTTCTTGGACCCAACAGATTTTTTAAAAAAACTCCTTCCCTAAACAAGGATACACTTTGCTAAAATTTACACCATTGCCACCTAAGGGCCCTGGTCTCAGATTCTTCCAGCTGATGTAAGAGAATGAATCAAAAACCACAGTCTGATATAAAGGAATCACAGGTCAGAATCCAGTCTTAGCCTACATTTGAGAATTCTGACCCAAACTTTCTCCAGAGCTCATTCCTATTTAAAAGGTCAGATTTAAGCATTAAAAAAAAAACAAAACACCAATATAATAAATTTTATTAGTGTATTAAGATTAATACGATTTGATACTGTACAGCTGTTCATTGATAAGAAGAAATACAGAAGCTTTGGGGAAAAAGATGCCATTTTGTTTTGCATTTCTATTAAAATCACCTTCATTAGCAGTCAGCTCCTCGGACAGCTTTGCTAAGTTACACATCTATCAAGTTGATCAACAAGTTAGGTTCTAAACTATGGAATGAGGTCTTTACAACACCATTATGAGCATATTTGACCAGCACAGGGCACTTCCAAATGAATACATTCATTTGATTCCCTTTCCCTCAGAGTAAAGCACTGTGAACTCATGATGGATTAAATGTATATTAAGAAAACAGAGCTATTTTAAACATGTTGAGATCTTCAAGTATGTTTGAGCTCACAAATACTATTTCTTTTAATGAAAAACATCAGCTCAGAGCAATGTTTTAATGCCTCATTTGTAGCCCTTTAAAAATAAGGCACCTCCTGTGATAGTTCAGCAGCCACCCGAGTGTTTCCCTTGATTTCTTCTGCCCCCTCAAAAGAACTGAGCAGGGCTGGAACTTCATGCTCTTGCATTGTCTTGTATTTAAAAACAGGAAAAAAGGCAAATGGGACACAAGTGATGAATCAGAAACTCTCAGTAGTGCTAATATCATTCCCCAGGGAAACTTCAAGGCAGATGTTGGCACCATCAACTAGAAACAGTGAAAAACCATTTCCCACTTCCAGCCTATGGAGCGGGGCAGGAGGGAAAACATCTGGAGACACAACGAAGTACAACAGTAACAGTGGACTTTTCCATATGTCTTTTATACTTGCGAAGACATCCTGTTGATTTGCAATAAATACGATCCAATTCCAACAGCTTCCTTACCCGAAATTTCCAACTTCGCGCCTTCCTTAGAGCCAAAGGCAGCTGTGAGCTGACAGCAGGAGCATGTCAAGTCTTCAAAAGCCTTTTCTGGGTCCAAGTCGTGACTGTGACCCTGCATTCATCTGTTATTTTAACATTTATACCTAATTTCAACCTCTGCTGTGTTTTACTGCACGTAACTAAATCCCTGCCATTAACAGCCCACTCAAACACAACTTACGGCCGTGTCTGCTCCAGCACAAGTCCCATGTCAATTATGACCCAGATTAAGCAGGATGAAGTGCTTTTGGGATAAATGGCTGGGAAAAATCATCAGCCTGAAAATGATGTAGATATTTGAAACGGCGGTGGAAGCTGCAAATTGCTGGAGACTACAAATTCATCCGTGAAACCCCCGAGCATATGTCCCGAGCAGAGCACAGAGTGCACACGCACACTGCCCTATATTGTGGATCAGCCATCTGCAAGCCACCATTCCTCAGCACACATCCGCATCTCCTCTGATCTGTATCCACCCGTATTCCCAAATTTTGGTGCTGAAAACTGCCTACCTGCTTGGGAAATTATCATGTGACGCTGGCAGTGCATCAGGTTTTACAGCACCCATGAGGTGAGTGAGATTTATGGGAGGGTCATATTTCATTTGAACCCTGGGCACTTTGGAAAGTAAGATAGTCCAGACTGTCATAAACATCTCATCATTGAAACAAAAAAAGGGTGGGTTTTTTTAATGACAGTTCTTGAACAAGGTTCTTTCTGTATCTGAAACTGCATAAATAAGAGATGCCTGAATTACGAGGCTGTAATTCTTCCTAGGCTTCAGAGGAGAGGGAGTGATAACATTAAACCACTAAACCAGAGAGCTGTGCCTGTGCCAGGAACACGCCCAGGGAAGTGAATCTTTCCTTCCCTGTAACAGCAGCTTTGCTCCTTTGCAGCTTCAGCTTTTATCAGGGGAGCTCTGCCATCAAGCCTGGCTCTCCATGAGCCATCCCTGCCACCACACTGGATGGGTCCCAGCCTCGGGGAAGGGAAATTATTCTGGATACAGGGATGCACTTACTGCCAGAGCTGAGTTTTATTTCAATTCTACGAAGCCACATCTTGGGGTGAGGTAGCATCTCAGTGGTTCCAAGAGGGGCACTCAGCTGTGAAGGTTTGATGGAACATTGAGGCTTGAGACCAGAAATCATTATTAGGCCATAATCTGCAGCCAAATTAGAAGCCCATGTTTAAGGACAACCACTCCTCTCTCCACAATACACTTCCTGAGATCTTGTTTTAGCAATTCTTGATTAGAGAACAGCACAGATGCCAAACCACTCCGGGTAAGCAGCTGATGCCCATTGTAGCTGTTCACCTGCCCCCTGCACAGGGAAGAATCTCCCCAGAGTTCTTCTTCAGAGGACCAGTACCTTTACATCCTTCTAAAATGATCCTAAATTAAATGTCTGTATCAAAACTATTCGAGATAAACGGGGGCTTTCCAATGGTTTGCTCTAAAATGCTTTCATAGTCTGTTTTTCATAAGCAGCAAGATTTTCATCAGAAATAACCCAGGCACTTGTTCCCAACTCAACATAAGAAATTTACAATCCAAAATGGTGCAAGACTATAAAAATTAAAATCAATTTGATTCTCATGCCATAAAGTAAGAAAAAATGCAGACGCTAAACACCTTCTAAGAAGTCACACAAATTCAGTTTCTAAAGGTGATCACTTTTAATTAGAAAATGTGCTGATCTTAATCCAGGGAAAGTTTTGTTTGCAGTGTATAGATTTATAATCCTCAGAGGCTTTTAAAATGTAAATTTAAGAGTCATTATTTTATCTTCTTCTGTGGATGTCACCACCCACCCTAGAGCTGTATGTGTTCCAGCTGGACCCCCTGCTTTCCTGGTGAGAAGGGAAACACGACCTTTGCTGCAGAGCTGTGACATTGCACTTGGACTTCCACAGTCTTTTAAGGGAGCAATAAATGCCCAGAGCTGGGTGGTGCAATGTGCTGCCAAGCTCCCATCTGAAGTGGAGAGAGGCTGAGCAACATGATCAGCATTAAGGTACTTTTTCCATCTCACTAAAGCGAAGTCATAAACAAGGTTTGGAATGCAGTCAATTGTTTTTATTCAAGGCACTATACCTTAATTAAACTGAGATGCCCTCAAGCAAGCTGGAGACAGCCTCAAATCCAAACCCCAAGTCTCAACCTAGGTGCCTCAAGTCCAGTCACTCCCAAGGGGTGACAGGCAAGCAGTCCAAGAGGGAGAGGAGATATCGTGGAAGCTCCAGGATGGAGCAGCCCTAGCTGAATTCCAGAGGTGCTCCCACCCAGCAGCAGGCACTGGGGCTCCTTGGGAAGCTGCACCCCCTGCCTTTGCCACCAAGAGGGAGAGATGTGTTTTTGTGTCAGGTTATCTGGCTCTGACACTGCTCTGAATTCTGCAGCTCACCCCAGGTTCGCTTCCCAGGCAAACCATGTATTTTAGTAAGGGTTCCTCCATTTATCCTCACCCTTGGCACAAGCCAAGGATTACACCTGATTTCAGCTCTCAGGCCCACAGAACACCAGGCTAACACTGTATTAATATGCTAAAGTTTAGAGCAAACACGCTTCATCCTCCCAGGGGATCTGTAAGTGAGTGTATTCCATAAACAGAAAAAGAAAACCAAGCAAAGCCCCGCCGCAGTGAGAGCACTGTTGCTCTGTCTGTCCTGCTCCCAACACACTCAGCATTCCTCGTAGCACCCGCTAATCTAAACCAATAACCCTGGAAATGGCTATATCCTTTATTTAAATGTGTGAAGCCCTCAGGGCATAATCTGAATTTCTTGATTTTACGACTGTAAAATATATAATGATATTATCACCAAAGTCAATAACATGCTCCTGGCAATCAATTCGCTGAAGAACGACACAGCGCTGTCTTTTTTTTTTTTTTCCCTTCTTCTTTTCTAACTAATAAACTGTCAAAGTTGTATCCATTCAAATTATGCACACATTCAAATTATAAACCTGAAATAACACCTCCTTCTGTATCACAGGGCTGAAAAACAATCCCATACACACTTATAAACAGTCTACATCTTCCTGGGGCAATTAGCATTTTTATGGGTTTTTATGGCATCAACGCAGCGGAAAATACAAAACACTGTGGTGCAGAATGACCTCTAAGATGCCACACAGACTGAAGACTCCTAAATTAATTGCTAAGTGAAAGGTATTTCCCATTTGCTGTGCATATATATGCACCTAAATGCATATATATACACATGCATAATCTTATCTATTTGCACATATACACACACATGATGCACAGGTTCATTTGGTGTCAATTATCACAGCAATTTTAATCAACTACAGATTTCCCTTGGAAAAAAAACCCCTAAGTACATAAGCAGGTGTAAAAGAGAAAATGCTCACAAGCAATTAAATGTACATTTCAGTACAGGAACTAAAAGGAATCACGAAGATAACTCTGATTACTCTCTTTTTTCTTTTTCCTCAGTGCCTTCACAGAACCTCAAGACCAACACAGAAGGCTCAAAATGATCCATCACACAAAGGGATGGATTGTGATTCCACAAACCCATTAATTCTTTCTTCATGACCATAAAAATATTCAGTGCAGAATGGTCTTTCTGGGTTATAAAACTGAGAACCTCACACAAGTTCTCAGATTCTCCTGGCATCTGCTAATCTAATTCTTGACATTTTCTCCTAGAACTAGGAAACTTCAGGGTCATTAGGAGCCCAACTGCCTAACCCTCTTGTGGGCATTCTTAGATCTGCCACTGAAAAATAAAATCTTTTTCCTCTTTTAACAGAACCTTTTAGAAAAGAAACCACATTATACCTGGCAGTCTATATGTTCAAAACTTAACTTCTAGTGTCAGCACTAGCATTCTCTTCCTCTACCTCATATTTCTCAACTGAGTTTCTTGCAATTAGCCATTCTAAACTTTTTTTTCCTTTAAAAAGGACAGATACTTGAGGGTTTAATTTCAATATCAATACTTCATCTCAAGTGACCAGAGCACAGTCACAACATGATTTGCTCATGACATCAAGAACAGCTGTCTTTTAAATGAAGACATACTTTGGATTTCACACTTTATTGCAGTGATAAAGCCAAATCCCTAGCAGCTGAAAAAAACTACTGATGGAGTGAAATACAACCTGTTTATGTGGACAGAGCCCTAAAAAGCACGTTGCAATTTTATGAGGAATAAGCTCCTCTTTCTATGTAAGTGCCCATGCAAAACCTTGGTTACAGTATATGGGCACAACCTGAGTGCAAACTTCTCCTTTCATCCACTGATAGGAAATCTCCTGAAAAAGTTTGCAAGGTGTCGTTCTGGGGTGCTTTTAATGTCTCGTTTTGACAGCAACACAATTTTCCCTGAACAAAAAGATTGAGAATACTTCCACAGAAAATGATAAACCACGTAAAGAGGGGACACAGAAACCACTCCGAAGGCTCAATGAACTTCTATTATGGTTTAATTTAAAAACATTACCTCCAATTTTAAGCACAGATAAAGGCTCTCCAGGAAAACTCAATCATCATTCAGGCTATCATCTCAGCAGTACTCTCCAATTGTTCAGCACTGCTGTTCACAAAACATCAAACTGAGAGATTTTATGGCTTCTGGCATTATTAGCCTGAGAATCACCGCATTCAAAGGCACCTACACAGCCCCACTCCTAGAACCAAGTCTCCTCTGTGAGGAAACAAGATGTTCCCACATAATTTGCTGCCCTTGATCAGTTTTATAAGCAGAGATGTTGCTCATCAGGTGACAGCAACTGCACTTGCCAAGTGTTTATCTTAACACTTAATACAAGATGAACACGATGCACATTTTACCATCTCCAAAGCAAAATGGTTGCATGGAGTGGATTAAATTATTTCTTTATACTACAATGAAGTCCGTGTATGTCAAGGGCAGGGTTCTGCTATTTACAGAGGAGGCCTCAGTATAAAATAATGTTTGATTAAGACTTGGGACAAATCTCAGTGATGGAGAATCTGGGCCGTGCACCCGGGAGAAGGCAGTGATTGAGCACCCAGGCTCCACGGGCAGATGACAAAGCACTCATTTTCCTTTTAGCTGCAAGGCTCACTGATCAATTTTATTTTCTTAGATGGTTTTTGAGATGACAGAATATGGGCACATCTTCAAACACAGAAATGACCAAAAGCTGAATGTAATTAAACTTCCTTTCAGCTTCAGTACCATGCAAGTCTTCATAAACCTCTGGAAATCATTTTGTAAAGGAGCCTTTTTTGCAGGCTGTGTGCGGAAGCAGCTGAAATTCTAAATTCTACATTGATTTAAAGTGAAATGAGACCCTGCAATAAAACTTCATTTTGGGGTACTAACCTTGTTCAGCAAGCCCCAGGGAATGACTAGAAGTGAAACCAGGGAAACTTGGCAGTCCATTTTCTGCTGTCAGAGAATTAAAATGATGTTTTCTGGACAACCAGAGGGGAAGGGCAAAGACAGGTATTTGTGGACTCTCCTCTTAGGAGACAGAAGATAGTTTAGCAATCTTTGTTCACCTAACGTTTCAAAGCTTGGGTAAATGTTTAAATCAAACAGACATCAAAATGTCAAGAACATAAAGCCCTTGGGAAAACAGGGTTATCAGCTGTTTCATTCCTTACCTGCTTGCCTGGGTGTCAGTATTAAATCAGTTGTTTCTGAGCTAAAAGCAGCTAAGAAAAGGAAACTGATGCTACAGTGATCCTTAATTTGCATTAATATGTGCAGTGCACTGCATTTGGATGGGGCATCGTAAAAGCCCAAGCACTCTGAAAACCAAAGGACCTGTTACAGCTGTATTCACACACCCGAGCAAAACAGTCCCAGTGGGGCACTCAGCTGATGCCATCTGCTGCCAAAAATCTCTGAGAACGACTTCCAAAGCAGCAAGGAGAGCCCAGCCTAAAGGGGCTGCTAAATAACCCCAGAATGTGTCATTTCCCAACCAAACCTGAACTTGTTGGGGCAGAGGAAAGTCAGATAGAATTGCCTTTCCTGAGGAGCATCTTAAAGCAGATGAAAAAATCAGCCAACACAAGGAATACTGATCCTTTACAGATAAGCATCTAAGTAATTATTCTGGTATGTGAACATGCAACAAGATCCACAGAGTTGCTGGATCTCTCCGATTCCTCTTTAATCCTACAACAACTGTAAGACCTCAGAACTCACAAAAAAAAAAAAAAACCCAAAAACAAAGCTGCTTCTATGTGTCTCCGTATATCTGCTTTAAGTAAGCAGTTTCCAAGAACAATTTTAATTGGGCTTTCACTAATCCAGGACACAGACACGCACACATTTACATGTGGCACCCCAAAGTCATGTCGAGACAGACAAATTCACAATTTACACTTCAAAGCCTACAAAATATATTCTGTTGATGAGGCTTCCAAAGAGTTTAGTTTTTGTTATGTGTAAGAGAAAGGGTGGAGAATCAGTTCACTTCGTATAAATACCAGATTCCTGTGCTGCCCTAAGATAAATGTTAATTCCCTGGGACTATAAAAAGAGTAAGTTAAGAAAAGGTTATGCTCTGCTGATTAACATTCCCAAATTTCTCACACGTTCAATAAGAGAAAAAAAAAAAAAATCTTTCCATTCAAGATAACTAATTACAGCCACTAAAGTCCCCAAAGAGAAGAGCAATAGCCTGTAACAGCTGAAGCAGGAGGACAAAGCCATTCACTGATTTACACTTCACCCACCCCTGTCACCACTGTGGGCCCCCCTGCACCAGTGCTGTGTGCAGGCACAGAAATGGGGCTCTGCACCACTCTGGATGGGGCCAGGGCCACCTCTCCCCTCCCAGCCATCCCCTTTGTCAGTGCAGAACTTCATCCTGCTGCAGGCTGATGTCAGTGCTCTGCAGAACGAGCATCACACCAGGCTGGGGCAATAAGAGAACTGCACAGCCTGGGGGCTGAGCCTGTGCTCCTTCACTGATCTCCTTCTCCAGAGCAAATAAAGTCTCACCTCAATCACAGAACTCGGTCCTCTGGGAGAGAAGGTGAAGGTCACTCTTGAAGCATTAAAGCTCCCCAGCCCCACTTAAACCCCAGAACCACCTCAGACCCCACTGAGCAAAGACTCCAGCAGAAAATGTCAGTGCAGCTGCAGAACAACACTCATCTTCCCCCCATGGAATTAGTGGCCCTGACAATCACATCTAGTTTATCAGTAGTTCTGATAATATTGGTGTAAAACACACCTCTGGAATGTGCAGACCTCTAAGTTTCTGCCTTAGAAAGCTGGCTCCAAGGGCATGGCATTAAGGGCACCACGTGGCCTCAGAAGTGAACTGTACAGCCACCCTACAACACCTACTCTCATGCAGAAAAAGGAAAAGAATGAAAGTGTCGTGCTAAAAACCCCCACTGTAAATAGGTGTTTGGAAATTATACTAAGAGCACGTTAGTAAGAAAAGCAGCTGCCATTTATTTTCTGTAGTCAAATGGAAATACCAGTATTCACCACACGGCACTCAACAAAGAAAAAAAAAAAATCCGCACTCTTCCTCTGCTGAAATTGTTCACATTTTGTTATCCAATGTTTCAGGAAGAAAATTATTTTCATTTTGGCTTCCCACTGCCTCTGCAACATCAGAGAACGTCTCTCCCTGCTGGAGAAACAATAGGAGGCAAAGAGGAAAGCAGCTCTTTTTCCTGAGACTTTGGGCTAAAAAACGCCATCAATTTCAAAATTACAACAGTGGCAAAGTGCTTCTTTCAATCTGGTCCTTTCATTTTTGCCTCCTGCTGCCGTTCCTATTGTCAAAGTGGCAGCAGGAGGCAGGAATGAAAAGACTACTGCTGGCAGTCACCCTTGGGCAAACTGCTGACAAGAAGTAAAACACCCCTGTGCCAGGGCGAGTTCCAGAGGTAAGAAATTGGGTTTGCACATCTCTGGTGAGTGCAAAGCCACGGAGGATCAGCACACCAGGAGAACTCCTCTGCTCCTGGAACTGATCAGGCATCAAGGAGCCCAAGTGTTTGGGCTGGAGCTCAGGAAACTGAGAGAGTGAATCCTTGGGAAAGTAATGAAATACAATAAAAGCAAACCAGCAAACCCCACCAGCTATCTCTGCATCAAGTAAGAGGAAAGGGAACTTTCTCCAGCTGGGAAAACTTGGAGACTTTTTCAGCTGTGGAGTAGATTGTTTGAGTTGTAAGGGCACAAATACCCAAGTGACCACGATTGAATCCAAGAAGCCTACTGGTATGTGAGAAGAAGCAGGACAAAACACCGAAAACTTTCACAAATATTCACACATTTGCTGAGCCACCTGCAGAGCAGTCCAGTGTTTCAGAGCTGTTCAGCTGAAGAACAACCAGAAAGAAATCACCAACAACCCTCCTCCAAACGCTGCAAGCCAGAGAGAAGCTTTTAAAGCAGCGACTGTGACCAACCCACAGTAATCACCTCTGTCTCCTGCCCTTTGGGGAAGCTTTCAAAGAATCCAAACTCAGCTGCGATTCAGTTCCTGCAAACAGGACTCTCTTCCAAAAGGATGTCTTCCCTCCCTGAAAGGACAATCTCCATCCATCCCAGCTGAGCAGCACCTGGAGGTGTCTCTGCCTGCAGCCCACAGCTCTGTGTCTGGTGGCTGGGCACTGCAAGGATGACTGACCTGCATCCTTTTGGGGAGAAATACGGGTGCTAAAGGGGCAGTTTAGCCTCATTCTAGGAAGTTTTAAGCAGCTGGAGCAAATCAAGATAGAGGGTAGGAGCTGTGTCTCAGCCTGGCCCTGCTTCAGGCTTGGAAGAACAGATCTGCTGATATTATAGAAGTGGTTTTACTACCTTTGTGCTAACAAGGGTTCATTACCTTGAGAGCAAAACATTCCACTGAAGACCTTGAGGAAAAAAGTCTGAACAAAGTCGACTTTATCTGCAGAGATTCTTTGAAAACAGAGAAAACAACCAGGAAGCGAATAAAGGGGCTACTCAAATGGAATATGTTATTATTTTTCATTGCACGGATTAAATAAAAGGCAGGTTATCTTTGCTGAAACTGAGCCATGAAATAGGTACTTTTCTCCCACTAAAAATAAAAAGCATGATACTTTACAAATAAAATCACTATTATTACTTGTGCTAGAACTGAACAACAAAAACTTATGAAGCTTGAAAACTCTATTCTGTGCAATAAGCACCTAAAATAAGCACCTGTGTTTGTTAAAATAATAAAGGAAGATGATTTTTTATAAGAATCCATATAAACCCAAACTGAGAAGATTCTTTTCCCAAGGTCAGAGTTCTCTGTTAACTTAACCTGTAGAAAATCCTTGTCATATTAACTGAAAGGACACGCAGATAAAAATCAGTCTGCTGAAATCAACACTGGCATAAGGAGCAGCTGCAGGGGGAAAAGCAGATTCTATTTACACCACCAAAATATTACTGAATTTTTAAAACATTATTATTCCTCTTGAAGTTGTGCTTATCTTCTGAAAAGACCTGTCTATTTGGTGTAATACTCTCATTATTTGGCTGCTGATACCATCGAGCTTAGCTGGCTATTTCTACCTCTAACAGATTTTTTGAGACCACGCTGAAAACACTGATCAAATGATGCAGGAACCCTTCCCTGGACTGCACCCCAAGGCCTCCTCAATAACTTGCCTATAATTTATTCATTTACAAACAAAATTGACTGTGTCTAATCTCCGTGCAAAAAGCCAACAATCTAATAATTTAATGTCTGTATGCAGCTTAGAATATTATAAGATCGGGCATTGCTATGCCAGGTTAGTCTGCTATTAGCTGGGGGATTCTCAAGCATCTGTCATGCAAAGTAGGTCAATTTCTAGCCATATAATTCTGATTATGTCAAAATATTTATTCATGAGTTTTCTAATTCAACGTACTTCAAATAAGTCATATTTATGTGAGGAAGAAGAAAAAAAAAACAACCCACATCTAAATTATGGTTGTTAACAACTGGGTTATCGCAGCTTCAAACATTCTGCTAATCCAGAGACGTGGAGAATGTTTTCTCCTTGTACTGTACTATGTAGAAACAGAATTGTTTTCATTTCCTATTTGCTGTTATTTTTAGCCTGGTTTCTCAAGGAAACAAGAGGAACACAGCCAGACACTCCCTGGGTGTTATGTGGGAGCGTGCAGAGCAATGGAAACCCCCAGCCTCCCTTCTCGTGCCTGCTCTTCCCTGGACTAACAAGTGAACCTTCAGGCCCGTTTCAGTCAAGTCTCATCTATATTACCATTTTTTCACTTTACCAGGCAGGGGAAAACAGTTGGTTCAATAGAAGAGAACCATCTTATGGATGGATGTGGTGAGGAAAGGCCACACTGGAGCGTTGTGTTTCCTCAGACCAACATGGAAATCAAAGAAACCAGGCTTCCCTGGTCCCTCAGTGCATGAGGTCTTTCCATCAAAACGAAGAGATTTCCAGGAGGAAAGGGGATGGATTTACAACGGATGTCATTATCCACACACTCCACAAGATCTAACTCCTCCCAGGCAGACATCAGGAACGACTCCAAGCTGCAGGAAACACCCCTGCGGTACCAGGGAGATGGAAACAATTCACAGATCCATGGAATCAACCCATCTGCCATCTTCCACTATCCCAGGTTGCTCCAAGCCCCATCCAACCTGGCCTTGAACACTTCTAGGGATGGGGCAGCCACAGCTGCTCTGGCAATCACCTCATTACCCAGCCAAGGCCACCTCCCACCAGTTGGTCACATAAACTCAAGAGCAAATAACAAGTCCAAGGTTTCCAGTGCTGTTGCAAGCAAAGAAATGGTGTCTAAAAATCTCAAACTTCTTTCACTGCACTGGCCTTGTTGCAGCATTCAGATTACCTGTGGATTTCTCTTGCTTTTACCAATCCTTGCTTTTATCACCACCCACATCAGATTCCATATTTTACCCACCACAGCCCTATTAAATATCCTAAAAAAGGCTTGGCTCAAGTAAAATCTTTTAACTTTCCTCTCCAACTAAATGCTGCCTAAGCCTACACTTCATCTTTTAATATACTCCCAGGAGGTACAACTGAAATTGTACAGTGCCATCATTCCTGAGGCAAAAAATGATAAGCCTAATTCTTGTCTTGACTGTGTTTTCATTCCAGCCATTCCAGCACCACCCTGGAAAGTGAAAATGAAGAGAGAGCACCCAGCAATGAGCACAGTGAGGTGCAAAAGACACAGAGGCCACGAGCAGGTTCTCCTCAGTCACCTACAACAGCTAAGGTGTGTCTGTCTCTAAGATTATTTACTTCCAGGACAGAATGGGAGGAATGGCTTTGCATTTCATCAGTTTAGAAGGTTCTCCCTGAACAACAGAGAGATTTTAAACCTTTTGGTGGTCACCTCTGTGCACGACCAAACCATCAGGTTGCCTTGATACACCCAAGCTAGAAAGGCCGCACCTAAAAAATCACGAGAGGATGAAGTTCACCAACCATGCAGCTCCTTTCTTAAGCTTTTAAATTAAAATCTGCATTTCTGGGGACCATTTTAAGAAGCTATGCTCTGCTCTTGAGCCTTCAGTCCTCTTCCACCTGCAGCTGCACAAAATCACTGCAGCCATCACTCCCTATGTTCTGTCAGTGACCTTTTTAATCAAAGGGATGAAAAGGGGGGGCATTAACACTTTTAAATGCCTTCCATTGCCACTGTCCTAATATTAATTTTCTAAACATTCTTCTACCTGAGTGATTAAACCACGATCTGTGTTTCTTTTGTGTGGCTGCTTCTCATGCAGGGATTTAAATGCTGTGTTTTGTTTCACCTGTAATTGTTTTCCCTTAGACCTTTCTGCTGGAGTCCGTGGGCATTCGGTGTAATCTGATTGTTGATTACAGCCAAGACATTTATTTCAAGGCCTGTTGGGCTGGTTTGAAAGAATCACAATGGTGGCTAACAAGTCTAATCTCAGAACTACTATTTAAGAAAAATTCTTTCTTCAGCCACCCTCCTACGCAATGCCCCCACCAGAATCCCTATTTGATATTAAAAGCATCAACACTGAATCTGAAGTGGCCAAACAAAATATAAATTTAGGTATTAAAATATACTTCCATGGTGTAGATGTTAGAGTAAGGAGATTACTGTTATGTCAAAAACCCTTCACATTTCAGAAAAATTAACAATGTGAGACAAGGCAGGTTACAGCAGATGTTGTAAGATGAGGAAGACTTCATCCTGGGGATCACATTTTGGCAAGCAGAAGTTTCAAAATCATGCAGAACTTGGGCAAACTCTGACACTGCCTTTTGGTGGTGTGTGCTGCTGATCCTTCACTTGCACAAATTTCAAGTTCCTTGCCTAAAACCTCAATACTTTCCTTAGGAAAACGTGTGGGTTTGATTTTGTTTCAGATTATTTGATTCCCAACTCCGGGGCCCTCAGCACAAGAAGGACCAGTAAGGAGTCCAGAGGAGGTCACAGAGATGCTCTGAGGACTGGGGGATGCCCAAAAAGGAGCAGTTTCAGCTGGGCTCACAGCAGAACCCACACGTGCAGGACTGGCCTTGGTCAGGACTGAGCTGACTAAACATCAATAATGCTACGGCTCAGCAAAGGAGTTAATAACACAAAACAGGATTCATTTAATCAGCCATGTATTCCTCTGATCACCACAAACAAAGAAACAGGACTGCATGACAACTTGGAGAGCTTGGTAAACTTCAGCAGTGCCTTGTAATGAAGCCTTGGCAAAGGAGTAAGTGATACACAAAGATTTTTCACGTTGAAGCAGTGTAAACACAGTTTCCACTTTTAGAAATGTATCCTAGCAACTCCTAGGAATGGTTTTAAAAGACAGCTGGACAAAACCGTAATTTGGAATAAAACCAGATGTAATTGCTAAGCCAGCAAGTCTGGTGGTCCCTGGCTGGTGTTGCAGCACCAGCTCAACTGTGATTCAAGATGTTGAGGAAAGTAACACCAGGAGAGACAGATGTTTTAAAGCTAACATCTGCAGGATCCACTAAAAAAGAGGCATCAGAGTTGGTGGAAAGGATTCTAAATTTTGTATTCCTTTGTTACTGATGTAGAAAATCTCTTTGGCTTCCAGTAGCAAGGCCTGCTGGACATGTACCTCCTGTTTGACATTTGCATGACACTAGACAGGGGTGCAGGATGCACAGCTGGATTTTATGCATCAGAAATTCACTCAATTCCATTGCAAATCAAAAAAATTTAGTCAGTTTTTCAGGACAAAGCTAGATGAAGGGACTTGTGTAATAATGCACACCTTGATTAAATAACCATAACTCAGTAGAGATATTCTGCTGACGTTACCAGCAAGGAAAAAGGTTCAGAAAATCAACCATGAATACGAAAAGAGCCTAAACTGTACTCCAGGTTAGTATTGAGACTATTTTGCATAAGCATTAATGGCAAGGGAGATGAACCACATTCAGATACAGCAGGTCATGTTTTAAAACCCTCCAAGAAGCTGAAACACCAGAGCAGAGCATCCCACTCCTGAGCTGGAAACAGAATAGCCCTCAGGATATGTCCAATTCTGTTGTGGAGGATTATTTTGCTCTCCAGCCACTGTTTACATGTGAACTACAGCACATAGCACACAGAGAATAATTAACTATCAGGCTGGAAATTCAGGTACTGTGGGGTTATTACTGTAGCCATAAATCTCTGCAACTGCAGCCAAAAGTGGCTGTGAAGGGCAGCAGATTCCACAGGGGAGCCCAGACTGGATCCTGATCTGGTGTTCCAGGACTGAGGAAGGAATTCTTGGGGGAGGAGGAAGAGTTGGGGCATTTTTTGGGGTTAAGGTTGTTTCTTAACCAACACTGACCATACGTCCCCCTGGGCAGCTTAGTTATCAAGGTATATTAAACTGAACATCTAATGGGTAAGATTATTTTTCACCAGCATAGATACATATAACTTCCTCAAAAGTTACATTTAAGGGTTTGCTAGAGGCTACTTTCCCACAGGCAACATTAGTTAATTTTCAGTCTCACATGGCATCCTGAATATTCCAAGAGAGGCTCAATTCTTTAATTTTTCATTTCTCCAAAGGTCCAGTTTTAACAATTCTTTTATAAAGTTTGTCAACAGATAAATTACTAAACCAGACACACACAGACTGCAACATAATGCACATTTCATTTTGTTTCAACTGATAACATTGATAAATATGATATATTCCTCCAGCTTGCATACAAGGGGTCAAATCCAGAAATCTGGTTTTGGTTGACTGAAAGGGAGTTATGCTGTACTCTTCTTCCTCTATATGGATTGTTTTATGTTATCAACATTGAATTGCATCTGGTTTTGTTGCCCAGTTATTCAATATCATCCCACCTTTCACAGCTTCACTGTTAACTTTCAGTTCTACTGCTCTGGATCTCATTTTACTCTTAGTGAACATCCCTGCCCCTCTATCTGCCTGATGCTACTGGTTCAGGGTGACTGAGTTCATCATTTTATTATCCCTTCCCCTCTTTCCCAATTCATGTATTTCTTCTGAACTTTAACACTTTTGCACTTCTCAAGAAAAGAGGAATAAAATAAGGTGAAGATTAAACTGAAATTCAAATGGAGAGCAGCCTAGCCAACACTACATTTGGACTTATTTTGGAAAAAAAAACCTTAAGATCTTTTGTTCTAAATAGAGTTACTGACCTAGAAACATATATTCATTTCTGGAAATAAATCAAAATTCCTCCTATGTTAATCTAATTGCACCAGTGGAAGCTAAGTAGTCCCTTAAGTAATTTAAGTTTCCTTATTTGAGGGGAAAAAAATTAAATAAAAAAAAAAAAACCCAGACCTTTCCCATTGCTGAGAGTATGTTTTGTAGAACAAGCCAGTTATGATTAATTTCTCTGTTTGCAGTAGCAAAGACATTTTCCTTTAAAACTGGAATAGGTATGGGCAGATAGTCTGGTTTTTAGGGAACACTGTATTAGCAAATAAGTAACACCAAAGTATATAAAACAGCCTAGGTTTGATTGCTTGCTTTTGTTTTTCTGTCACTGTCATAAAAATTTCCCCACAAAATCTGCTGATTTCTGAAACACAGAAAGCTCAGAAATAGGAACCCTCTTCTGGAGGCAGCTGGAATGAAGGGAAGTGGCAACCTTAAGGAATTAATGATCCTGCTGAGTTTCCTACCCCGTGCAATCACGAAGCTGTTTTATAAAAGGGCAGAGGCGCCAATCACCCAAATCATCCCCTTTTCCTGCACTGCTGGTGCTGGAAGAAAAGGAGGAACACTTGCTCTGTGCCCAGGAGGGTTCAGGTTGCTGTGCCTGGAGCCAGGGACTGGCAATGGAGCTCCTGCCACGGAGCACCACAGAATTCATTCAGGCCTCTGGTACCTTGTGAGCCCCTTTCCCTCACTCAAAAACAGGCTCTACAAATATCTCCTGGTCTACAGTAATTACCTGGGGATTAGGAACAGCTCATAAAACCCCCTCTTGAAAGGCTGGATGAATTTGAGATGATAACAAGGTTGTGATGTGCCTAAGGGAGCAAGAGCATCTTTCTGATTGTAATTTAATCAACCTTGATTAAAAGAAAGAAACATTTACCCGCATCCTGTTCAATAAATTTTGATAAAAGTCTCTACTCCAGCAGGCAGCCAATCAATCTCTCCAACCTCCATGCTTCCCATAAACTCAGATCTCATCTACATCTGCCCCAAGAACGCCAAAGGAAGACACAATGGTGGCTAAAATGTGGCTAAAACCTCTGAAGAACACTCCCAAAAACCAAAACCCACACCAACAGTGCTCTTGAGAGACACAGCCCTGACTTCCTCTTTTAATACACTCCAAATCCCTGTGCTGGTATTTGGGATAACTGCTTCTTTAGAGTGGGGATTTTCAGCCAGCAGAGCAGTACCACTGATGCATTTGCAGCACATTCAGCCCTCAGCACCACTGCAGGGATGTAAAATTAGATTTGTGACTCAAAGGATTCTCCTCCTCTGACCCTGCAGCAGCAGGACCACCAAAAAGCTTCTGGCTTCCCACAGCACTTGAATAAAGTCTTCTGCAGCAGCAAACTGCCCTTGATGAAGTGTCCCCCAGTAACCATCTCAAAAGAAAAATTGAAATTAGCTACTTTTTCTGGGTATGTTGCAGCTGAGGAGACAACAGTAAACAGTAATTATCTGTACTCTTCCCAAAATATCGAGCCTCTGAAGCTCTAATTATTTGTTCTCATATACACCAGAGCTTACCACCAGTGTAAAAATTTCTTCCCACCATTTCTTTCTGTCTTTGAAAAAAAAAAAAGCCTATGCAGTGAAAAATCTAAAGAAGCAATGAATTGAATGTGATGATTATTCCTTATTATGGAATATGATTAGCTTATTACTTCTGCAGAGTATCTTAATTATTGTAGGTGTTACTAATTCAGACAACTAGGGCTTGATTAGGTTAAAGTTATTTTTCCTACTCTAGTCTAATAGTTGCTTTTATTTACATCAAGAGCCCTAAGCTGCAAACACTTTAAAAGAATCCAAAATAGTCAAAAAACCACCTACCTTCCAAGTGACTGAGTAGGGAAATAATGAGTCAGTGCTGTTTAATCAGAATAAATCCTAGCAATGGACTGAATTTTCCATATTCTTCACACAAGCTCAAACAAGCCAATTCCTGTAAGGTTTTAGGCCCCAAGTTTAAATAGGTCAAAAAAGAAGAGCAGCAAAAATTAAACAGGCTGTGAACACAATAAAAATTAACATATTGCAAAATCACCTTCACTAAATGCAAATGGGAGATGAGATTCTGAGATGCTTACTCCAGTACTAATTTGAGTGTGAGTGCTGATGAACTGAGGTGCTAATTAACTTGTAAAGCTATCAGTATCTGGCCTTAACTGATTGGCTGTATTACAGAAATCCTAGGATGCTCAGAACACCTCAAAGAAAAATAAAGTTAAAAATATTTAAGTCCTCACTGTTTTGAGACATTGCCGGTTTTAAAAGCAACAGAAGGGAAATCCGAGAGATGAGAGCTACTCTGCAAAATAACAAAGTGAATTAAATTAAACTACAGCTTGATGAAAATTGGTGAAGAAAACAGCACTGATGATGCTAGGAATGGAATAGAACATCTCTCTGCCTGCACCACACATTCCATAAGGACACTGTGCACATAAAGCAATGCAGTGAGTGCAATAAACATAAACCACAGTGAAGAGGAGAATGTGCACTTTATATTAGGCAGTATACAGAAACTCAGACCAATTATGGATGTAAAATATTGGCATATGCTTCACACAGAGGCAAGTGGAAAAAAAAAAACACACGAGGAAAAGAGCAGGGCAGCAGGTGACATTTTCAAGATGAAGAAAGCCCAAACCAGAACAACAGGAATTAATTAAAGAGCACATGGCATAGCAGGCTATTCCCTCTCCCTCACCTTCTTCCAAAAACCCTTCAAAATATATCAGGCTGCATCAAATGAGGCAGGAGATCATCCATTTTTACCCCCTCCCTTGCTTAAATACCACCACAAACTGACTGCCCTGAAGCTCTTGTCTCAAACACTTTTCCCCTTTCCTCTCTTATCTCCTCAGCTGGATACAGAAGATTCCTGAAGAGGCACTTCCACATCTGGCACATAATGAAGTTTAACATCTGAGAGGCACCTGCTGAAAGTCTGGGCTGATGATTCTGGGTAGGAACAGTGGCCCCACAAGCTGAGATCTGTCTTAGAGCTTGGTAACTTCCCCGAAAATGCAGCACTCTGCAATTAAAACACAGCTAAAGGAAGGAACCCACCTGGTTCTTGATCATTTATGCACCATTTTGTGTTAATTAAGGATCATCTATACCAAATTTTAAACCTGAATGTCACATACTTAATAATGAACAGAAAACAGTCACTAGCACAGGGAAGAAATATATAGGGAAGCCAATTAGCAGGGGAAAAAACCCCCTCAAAATTGTTAAATACAGATCCTTAAGTGTCTTATTACATAAATAGTTAATTAAGAATAATTTACAGAAACAATTATCATTACCACATTAACACTAATTGTTCTACCCAGGAAGACAGCATTGTATAAAGCAAGATTGCCTGCCTGTTACTTCAGCACATAAAAATGTCAAGGGACTTTCTTTGGTCTCCTTAATTCCCTTCCAGTCTTTTACCATCTCAAGACAGAAGGGCTGTAAAACAAATCCATAGAACGGGGGTTAACATATTAAATACACCACCTGTCTACTTTTATTGAAATAAGTCAAGTTGTTCTATTCAGAATACTCCGTTGTTTTTTCCCCTTTTTTCATATGAAAATATGTCACAACCCTGCCCAGGAAAAAGTGTCATTGCTAATATTGTACGGATAACAAGTAGCAAGATTAAGTAAATAGCAAGAGACATAATTATGTCTGCATACAGTTTAAATCTCGAGATTTTAAATTCAACGAAAAACTCTTCAAAGAGGGGAAAAAAAACAAACAACAGTGGATATAAAAGAGAGGGAGGAAAAAAAAAACCTGTCAAAAATTACACGCAGGAGGGATGAAAAGGCAGCTTTCTGCTCACATCTCTGATGCCAACATTGTTTTCTCCAAAGCTACAGAGGGAAATAGGAGCTCAGTGCAGGTACCAGGCACAGGATCTGGCCCTTCAGCTCAGGGCTCCTGTGCCTGATTGAGTTTAATTTGAGCATTCTTCAAATTGCCTCCCCTGCTGCCTCTCTGCCAGCAGCTTTCCCTGCACAGCATGTCCTGCCTGCGGGCAGGGAAGGAGGGCAGCTCCTGCTGCAGCACAGGGATTTCATCTTCATGGGTTCTCCCTCCCAAAAACCAGCCACCCTCTCACCCACGAGTGCCCCAAAATCACCTGCCTGCCATCACAGAGCTGCTCCAGTAAAACAGCTGGAGATGTGAACACCTCCTCCTGGATCTCAGAGATCCAGTTCTAACTCCAAAACCTTTCCGTAGGACAGGCAGGGCCTCTGAGACAGGAACATTTAACCATGTATCCCACCAAACCAATCCAAAAACCCCATTAACAACATCACCACAACAATGGCCCTAAATACAGCCACCTTCATTTGCTCGTTTAAAAGGCAACCAGACCAATGTCCCTGGACATTTCAAATAACTTTTCCTCAACCTGTATGACAAAGATGCCAGCCCTCTTCTGCCTGCCTCTTCCAGGAAGAGACAAAAATTAGAAAGAGAACATTTATTTTCATTTAGACACACTTTTCCTCAATTGCCATGCAAATTAGAGGCAGGTGTGGAAGGGAAACAGAGATCTTTTAAGATGTTAGCTTCTCACCTTCCACTGCAGTTACACACAGGCAGCACTAAGAGCTCTGTACACCTGCAGCAACCTGCAGAAACAGATTGTGATAAACACTACATATATTATGCAGAATTATCAGTGTGAGGGGCTGGACTCAAAGTTCTTCCCAATCCAGTGATCTTGAGAAACAGAAAGTTTTAAGTTGCTGATGCTGGAAGACAAATCAGCTTCATTTAATAAGTGCAGCAGATCCTGATCCCTCTGTACATTCAAGTGTCAGTCACTAAAGTGATGATTTCCAAGCTTACAGAGGAGCTGGGTAACTATGACAGCCCCAAACTCAGCACTAGATGCATTGTTCAAGCTCAGTCTACAAATCAGCATTCACCCAGTTTTTCCTAATTATGGCTCAGACAAATTCCAGGGTGGCAGCAACCTCTGCAGGCTGGCCTGTCACATGAGAATTACCCAATTTGGGGCTTTTGCTAAAACAGCTTGTAGGGATTAAGCTTTTTTTTTACCTTGAGGCCGAGTTAAATAAATGCATCACCTCATCAGAAGAACAAAGCAGGCTTTAACACTGTTTATGTTAGTGCTGTCATTCCAAAATTCCTCAGCCTTAAGAAAGGCTGCAGAAACATGAGCTCATTTATACCAGGGCACCTGCCCTCAGCAAGGCCAGACAGGGCATGACTATCCTCTACAAGCTCATCTTTTGAATAATAGAGCAAAACTGGACACTGAACACGACAGAAGGACAATTTTATACTTCTTCTTATGTCTCAAAGCTCTCTCCTGAACGCTAAAGCCGTACTTGCCCAGCTGCCCCACGAGGGAACCAGCAGGAACCTCACAGGGCCCGTTTATCTGTGTTGGCAAACAGGATTTTCAGGCCAGCTTGTTACTACTGATTCTGTGTGGGGCTGCTCAATAACGAGGACAACTCCTGGAAGTGACTCCGTGGCCCTGGTCCTGGTGCCAGACCCCAGGAGAGGCTCCTCCGCCGCTCTCCCGCGCTCCTGACGGGTGTGCTGAAATCAGAGCTCAGCCCCTGAGAGCTCCCTCCAACAATGCTGCCTAATGAAAATGATGGCACAGGAGAAGAGACCGGTAATGAGACAGCTCAAAAAAAGTCAACACGTGCTGGCTGGAAGGCGCGGGAGCGCTGAGGTGAACTCCCCCCAGGTTTTTAAAGAGGTGGAATAATGACTTCCCTAACAAGTGCAGAAGCTCCTATCCTGGAACTGGCATCTTTTGGTTTAAAACAAGTTGTAACAGGGAAGTAGCACTTGGAAAACACAACCCCTGTGCTGCTGCTGCTCTCCTCATGCTGAGGCTCAGGAGCGCACAGGACAAGGATGAGCTCCCCACCCACAGCCCAAGGATCCCACTTAACCTGCCTGAACCTTTATCCTGTGCTCCTCCCAGCTCCAGCAGTCAGCTCCTGCACAACGTGGGAAGGGACAGGGCACCTTTGAGTATGTAACATCCAAATGGAAACACTGGCAGCTGCCCCATCTCTGACTCCCTGCCTCACGGGCTGACACACCTTTCACCTTCTCATTCAGTGGGCAGATGTGCAAACTTCCCACTCAGGAAGGCTCCTCTGGATAGGAGAGGATAGGAGAGTGCTTCTGTCCTCTGGATGGGACTGCGCAGGATTTTGTACCTTGAAGAAAACCAAACCATAATAATAAAGGCTATCCAGGTATTCAGAGTAAGTGCCCATTGTTAATAAGGAATTTTTCAGCACTTCTACTTTGCAGCAGTGAGTTCCATGAGGCAAGTATCTCTTTTTTCTGTAACATAAATTTACTGCTCTTCAGGTTCCACTTCTTGTTTCATCTCTTGGCAGGAAGCATCTGTCTTATCTTTCCAACTCTCTGCACTAACCACCTTAATTTTATCCAGTTTCTCTTGTGTCTTTTCTGTCTGCTATCTTTTTCACTCTAATCCCTTGCAGCACGATGGCATTATAGAACTTTGGCAACTTTTTTATTTATTCCATTCTCCAGATGTGCTATGATCCTGTCGGCATTAAGGGACAGGCAATTAATTTTTCTCCGTATGGTGGGAAAAGATAAGAAGAAATCAGCTAAATTTACAGGTCAGAGATTAAGGAGAACTTTCAGTCCTGCACTTGGACCACAGGAACACCTACTCATTGTTAATGTACTACTTCACTGAAGTTGTTGTAAGAGCATCTTAGTGAACCTCTGGCATGGTCCAGATCTTTCCTCTGTGACTGCCCAAGGACCTTCAAGCCAATAATTTATAAAATCATGTCAAATTAATTTTCTACTTTTATAATGTAATTTTCTAATTTTATCATTCTCATCACTTCTATGAAGATGGGAAGCCAGAAAGTGGGGAAAGATACAAGTGAAGGTTTCCACTGTGAGAAAAGTTGGAACACCATTAGATGTTCATCATCAGTTGTTAAATCATACACATAAGAGATTAAAAGACTCAGTTAACACAAAATTGCTCATATCCTCTTTTTGCTGAAATCCATGTCAGTTCATAATTTGAACAACCAAAGCAACAGATTTTCAAGATCTGTTTTGGGAATAAATATTTCAAGGATCACTTTTACAACCTAGTGGAAAGCAAAAGTAAAATCTGAAAGTCTACAGAATTATATCCTCATTCTCACAACATACACAAAATCAAAAGCGCCGAAAAATAAAGATGAAGGCAAATTTAAGGTATAAATAATATTCAGTAATAACTTCCTATTCACTTTCTTCTCCAAGTAGTACACATGTATATCTTCATTTATTAATTGCCACCACACATGTGAGAAAGCTACAATTCAGCTTTGTTTTATGGGCTGTCCTGGTTTCAGCTGGGATCATTTCTTTTTGTGCTCAGTTACCAGCTGGGCTTACACCTTGATATGGGCACCGTTTCATTTTTCTTAATCAAAGGTGTTTTAATTTAATTAGCAATTCTGTGATACTTTTTTCTCTATTCTCTTTTTTTTAAATTACAACGCTCCCCTCGCAGAGCAGCAGAGGGGAGGGAGGCCGTGCTTCCATCACTCTCCATCTCCCACAGGCTGTCCATGACATCCCGATCTCCTCCTGAGCCTTTTCCCTCTGCACTGGCACTCGCTGCTCAGTGCCACTGGCACCTCTTTCTCCATCAAGAAGAAAGATGAACAGCCCAGGTAGTCAGGTTCAATTTCACTCCATAGATCAGCTAACTAAGAGAGCTGCAGCAGAGCATAATTTACATCCCCCGTCAGAAGGCTGAGCACAGCTGACAGCCAACTTCACACAGCTTTGTCTGATCTTAATCCACTCCTGCACTCCCGAGTTCCAGCAGCAGCCAGCTTGGCCCAACTGGAACCTTTTAATGCCTGCCCTACAACACAAACTGCTCCAAAGCTAGGGAAAAGCCTGTTCTTTATGGAAAAAAAAACCCCAAACCCAACTAAACCAACACAGCACAGAAAAATACAGATTAAGCATTCAGCTGTAACAAGCGAAGTGAAATCCAGGTGAATGTCCCTCAAGTGAGTGTTTGCACATCTTTCTTAATTCTGAGTAGTTTAGTATAATCTTTGAGAAGCAAAAGTTCGTCTTTTTTAATTAGTTACAAGTGACTTCAGCTTCGAGCAAAGCACTCAACTTTGCAGGCAGCACTGCTACAACAACACTTAACTAGGCTGAGCCTTTCCACCAGCAGTGTGTAATGGCCCACCTAAAAATGGCTGTGCAAGAAAATTGTATTAATTACCACTAATACTCTCATACTTGATAAAGAAAACTGCAGTTTCCCCCTGTGCCTGTTCAGTGACAGAAGTCTGAGCAGCAGCATCCTGCTGGAACTGTCACCCCACATCCAGCTCAGGATCCTTCACAGAATTGAAGCTGAGTGACACTGAGGTAAAATTCAGCTTTTAACTCACGCTGGAGATGGGAAAGTCAATGAAAACCTTGTTTCTTTCAGACCCATTAGTGCTGAGTGCTTCTATAAGAACAGGTAGAGCAGCGTGAAATGCTTGAAGCTGCTCACAAACACACACCTGAGAGAGGAGCCTCTGCTGAGGAGAAAAGGCTTTACAGGCAGGTATCTTTTAATACAGAAAAACAGCATTTTCTTTTGTAAAATCAGTGTAGCTTATCTGCCCTTTACTGATTTACAGGACAAACCACAGAACTTTTTATCAGATCATCAGAGACACCACCTAACGACTTTCACATGTGGGAAGACTTGTGCTCAGAACAATTCTTGCTCCTTTAACTGATGTTATTTAGTAGCTAAGAAGCACAAAAGCCTGACTCTAGGTGTCGAGTCCATAATTTTACATCTCTGGATTTCCAAGATTTACATCTGTCATAAATATCAGAAACATGAATCTTGGAAATCAAATATTAAAATGAGGGATGATACTGTGATGCGCTGCAGCACAGGCAAATTGCTGTCATTTCCTGAGAGGTGGCAGCATTTCAGTGGTGGCTGATTGCTTTATTATTTTTGCATTCATTGCCCATCACTGATGTATGCAGGTTCATTTTCATTTTTAAAAAGTAGCTCTAAAATATAATTCCAAAACGCACCGTTCACAATAGGCAGAGCGCACATGTGATTTTTGTGAATTCCTCATCTTTATTTAGTTTCAAACTTTGTACAGTACTTTGAGATGTGGGATAAAAAAGACACACATCCACCTCCACAGGCAGTATTTAGAGATGCATACAGCATCTCTACTCATTTTGTGTTTCAGTATGTCCAAAATATGTCCAGCAATGGAAACCTCAAAAAGTACATCAGCATTGCCAGCTTCTTGTACAGCAGGTTCCCACAAATACTTCTTAAATATCCCTACTCATCTTCCCTTTCTATTTCAGAGAAAGGGGAGAAGGAGAGCAGTATCTTCATTTTTTGGTGAAATAAACTAAAGGAAAAGTTACCATGCTACCTGCCTATATCCTGCAAGGGGAGCAGCTGTTGACACACATTTTTATGACCATCAACTGGAATGTTGTTTGCTTATCAATATATCATCACAGTGTGTTGTTTTTCACAGGGGTATCTGAAAGTTAATCTCCCCCTGTGTTTATTTGTTTACTGTTCACCATGTTTTCCTTCTTGTACACTAAAGGTTTGCTGGAAACTTCTGAAGCTCCTTGCTTGTACCAAGCTTTCTGTACAAAAAGGCTATTTCTGTGCCCATCCCCACATCTTCCTCTGAATTCTGTTTACTGCAAGAAGGGGAACTCAGAAAACAGTTCCATAAATACTACCCACACTAAGTGGCTTCTGTTTACTGCAAGAAGAAGAACTCAGAAAACAGTTCCATAAATACTACCCACACTAAGTGGCTTCAAGAGAGCTCAAAGTCCTCTGACCTAATTTTAAAAAGCAGGTGAGATTCCCCATATATGCAATTTGCTTTGCTATCCTTGTTACTTGCTCCAAATCTTCCCTTCTTCTGCACCTGCACTCTCATTGTTCTCTATGTGATTTCTTTAAGTGCAAAGGGGAGCAGGAGAGGGGTTTTCTATTCAGTATCAACACACCCGATGGCAAAAGTAACTCAGAATTGTGTGAGTAACAGGAACACTGGGCACAGACAGCTCTCAACCCTTATCAGACCTTTGCAGTCACTAATTCTCCTTTCTGTATTGGATCCAAACCATCTACACTTGTGGAGGGACTGCAAGTCCAGAGCCACTGATGGAGTCCAGCATCATTAAACACCTCCAAACCTTCCTTTGGTTTCCTAGACAATGTGCAAAGGTGAAGGAAGACTAAAGCCACCCTTCAAGCTGCCATTAACCCTCTCTGTTGAGCAATCAATGCCTGAAAATATCCTCAGTCTAAGTTCAGTGAAGAGAAACTGATGCCTTAAGTTTTGGCTTTTATACTTTTGAGATTCTGGGCTGTTTTGCTGGGTAATTTTAGGTTTCATATTAAGTGCTATTAAGCTCTTTGCACAGAGTAGGGAAACAAACCAATCCCTTCTCTAGTTTGATATCAAGAACAACTTTTAGGCCCAAGAACAAAACCAACAGTGAAGTGAGAAGAAACACCAGGGAGGATGGAGCTCCATAACCTGGAGCTGGAGTTGGACAATGAACTCCAATGTGCTGATGGAGCAGAACTTATCAAAGTGTGAGACCTTGGGATCAGTCACCCATTTTGTGCCCATTTTGGGTTTCACATTGGGTGTGCCCAGCCGGGCTCTGGGGCTGCCCAGGTGTGCCCAGTGAGGCCTTGGAATAAATCCCCAATTTATCCTTTGGCTCTGGCTGGGCTCTGCTCCAGGTCAGCCTGCAGAAGGCATCAAGACCACTGTGACAAGACCACTGTGAGGATCTTTCCAATTCCACAGCAGCAGAAGGATGTTATTTCCCTAACATGTTAATTCTAAAAATCTTCACAGAAAGCCTGTTATGGAAGAAGATGCACAGAGAAACTTTTTCTCAGGCAAATCTCAGACTACTGTGAGCAAGGATGGAAGTGTGAGTGGGATTGAGAGGGATATTTTAAAGGAAGAAATAACTGAGGCCATGGAGGGCAAGCCAGGTTTGCAGGAGGCCTCTAGGATGTAGTAAGAGGAACAGTCCTTGCACTTTTCTAGCAACACCTCCCTTAACCAATAGGGAGAAAATCCCAGCAACAGGAGGCCCCAAAAAATAATAAGGACAGGGCAAATCAAAATAGATGCTGCAGTTCAGTGAGGCTCCTGACACTGCAGGAAAACAATATATTTCCATCCTTGAAATAAATATACTGACAGGACTGGTGACTGACCAGTGTTTAAGTTGTGACTTCATTAACCATAAGAGGCTTTGTTTCAGGATTACAAAATGCTTCTTCCTGTAATTCATAAAAGTTAAGCTCTGGCTCTTTTCCATTAACTGCTCTGATCTCTCATCCCTGTGGCACTGCTTCTGCACCATCACCTTTCTACTCTGCATTGCTGGTGCTGCTCTTCACCTGCAGCCTCTGGAAAAGCACTGCAGAAACATTATATTTACACAGAAATGGAAAGGAGGCTGTAATGATGCCAAAGAGCAGTAATTAAAGTGAGACAAATTAAATTGGGAAGGCACTGAAAGACAATTTACTTGAAGTAACCTATCTCAGCCCACCTAAGGAAAAGAAAAATCCAAACAGTTTTTCATTTAGGGTTATGGTTAATTATTTATGAAGGTTAATCCATAAAGCCTAACAGCTGTATTAGAGAAATCTTCTGCCTGTGTATTTGCCAAGCAATTCCCACACTCCCAAAGTTACTTCTGGGCTCTAAGTTTTGATGGGCAAGCGAGGAAGAACAGAGATTTTTCAGGAATATCCCACTAAATCCAATTTGAAAAGGAAAAAAATTGATTTAGATGGAGACTATAAAAGGAGTTGAAGAAAACCAAAGTGTAGTGTGATTAGAGCTCCAATACTTGTGAAAAAAAAATTCCCATTTGGGTGTATTTAGACTACAAAGGATCCTCAACATGCAGAGGATGTTCAGTATGGAATGACAAATTTAAGCAGATGTTTTTAAGGTAATCACTCAGTTTAGGAAAAATGCACCACTAAAAGTGCTTGATTTGCTGCAAAAATAATTGTAAATACCTGAAATTACACACCAGTTATTATGGCTGTAATTCAATTCAGCATCACAGCATTCCTCCAAGGGAGACAAGTCAGAAATATGAAACTGTCAGAACTTCCTTAAAACTCAAGCATGATATAGCCTAAATCTGCCACACACTGAAAAAAAAAAAGTAGAAGAAAAATTAAAAAGAAACCTCAGAAAACAAGGCTGACGTGATTTGTGTGTGTGTCTTTTGGGATTTAAATGCAAAAAAAAANGCGGGGAAAAAAAAAAAAAAAGGAAAAAAAAAATTAAAAAAAAACCCCAGAAAACAGGGCTGACGTGATTTGTGTGGTGGTCTTTTGGGATTTAAATGCAAAAAAAAAAAAAAAAAAGGCATTTTCTGCCAAAGTGATTTGACGGAAGTTGTTCAATCCCAAATTTCCTTTTTATCTGCCTTGGGCAGAATTCTCAATTTCCTTCAAGCAGAGTCCAAAGTGGGTTTGGAGGCTCCACGGCACCTCTGGAGCTGTGCAGATCCAACACCTGCCCCTGACGCCGCCTGTCATTTTCCCCGATGCCACTGACACACTTTCCCTACTTTTCTCTCTTTGTTAACTCATAAAGGGAAAACTGGCAAGAGAGCAGCTTCTGCTGCAGGCTGGATTCATTAGGAACGTCCTGACAATGTGCTGCCAAATGAAGGGAGGCAAAACTGCCGCAGAAATACGGTGAATATTTCTGTGTTTTAATTGTGTCGTGCTCCGTATTTTACCTGCAGGAGATGGAAATATTTACAGCCTTCCACGTGTTTATAGGGACATGTACATCTTTACCAGAGACTGAGGGGGAAAAATGGGTCCAAAAGGAGAGAAACAAAGGTTTCTTTTTGTGAATATGGTCATGCAACAGGACAGTGAAGACCCTGCACCAGCTCAGAGCAAGAAGTATTTACACAGCTCCCAACCCCAACAGCAGTTGAATTTCTGAAGCAGTTTTTCCTTCCTCCCCAGTAGCAATTTCCTTTTATTTCTATGAAAAATGTTAGAGAAATTCTTATTCCCTCACATTGCACAGCCACTCTGCCTTTTTCACTAACAAAGAAAATCAAGTGCCTGTGTGCTTAGCAGCTACTTGGGTGTTAAATCCTTACCTGCTCCTCTTCCAAAGCCCTTCCAACAAGGGGTTTGCCACATCTGCCTCACTGCCAGAAGATTTTCACAGCATTCAACTGCCACAAACCACATTGTGTTGACCATTCTGAAAACTAGAGACACCTCGCATTGAAAGGTGCATTTATTCACATTTAAAAGATAACCAGAGAAATCACTGACATTAATTTATTTCCCTCCAAGAATCCTTCCCGACCCTGTAAGCAGCAGACCTGGAGTCACGTATGTTTATTCTTACAGCCTAGGGACCAAAATCCCTTCACAATGACAAGATATTTAAAATCTCACCTTCTTAGAGAGCCAGCTTTATTTCAGGCATCTTAAAGAGAAAATCACATTCCCTCCACAGAGTGCCCCGTTAAGAGCCTGGATGTGGCTGATGCACTGCCCAGACCCCAGCAGTAACTGGAATTTAAAGCTTTTAGCCAATCTGCACTTTGTCTACACTGCAATATTTTGTGAGTTTCTTGTCAAGCTGAATGGGGAAAAACCCCCAAACCTTCATCTTGAGGATAGTGCTGTTTTTTCTTTCTGATTTTCTTTTATCTAAATGTTGTGCCATGGACAGGCAGCTGGGCCACCAATTCCCTGAAGCCACTGCTATGTCCCCTGCCCTCAGCTACATCACCAGACCACTCACACACTAATGGAAGTGTGTGAATACATCATTTCAAAGGGCAAATTCTAGGAAAAGACATTTCCATACTGGTTTCAGCTAACAGAAACTGTAATTTAAAATACTGTCTTGGTTTGGGAACTTCCAGGAAATCTGTCTGCACTGATTTCAGCGGATTTATTTTGAAACAACTCAAAGCTGAGCCCACCCCAGTAAACGTGCAGACCTTTTGCACTAGTTCCAAAGCAGAGACCCCAGCAAATTTGCTTTAAGTGGGGCAGCTCCAGCAAACTTACAAGTAATCCTCTCCTCCTAATTTCCCACAAGAGTGTGAACATTTCGTGGTAGGTTTCTTGATTACATGAAATCTCCCTGAAGAATCTTCACCCTGGAGCTTAAAGAATGACAGCACACATCAGACAGGAGCCAGACAAAAATACATCCTGTAAACTGTCCTCTGATGGATCCACTACCTCAAGAGTCAAAAAATTGTGATTTGACAGGAAGATGTTTATTCCTTACATCTTTCTTTACGAGAAACAGCTTCTCCTTTAAGTCAAAATCCTCAATCATGAAGTGATCCATGTTTGTGTGCCTAATTCCATAAAATCTCTAAGCTCAGAGAAACCCCAAGTGAAAGGTTGGTTTGACTTTTCCTGCCGGGATCTGGGATGCAGCAATTCAGCATCTGGAAAGGTAAAAAAATGGAGCCAGTGGTGACCCTGGCCAGTAAAAAGAGCATCCTGGATAGCAAGAAACCAAGGCCCATAGCCAAGATAACTTCAAGTTATTTGATACTGATTCAATATTAAAATCCTCTTTGTTCTACTGAAGTCAAAATGAAATATTTTTATGTATTTTGAGCCTTATTAAAACCTAGTCTTCCTTTTTAAAACAAAACTTAATTGAAACCAGCTAGAAGAAGAAAGCTTCATTTATCACAAAGTGACATTTTGTAATTAAAATACAGTTCAGAACAAAATGTTTAGCTGCAAAGGCGTGAATTTTCCTTTCTTCACCGTTGCTGCCAACTTGCTATTATTATGAGTGCAGTTACAAAACTGGCTGTTGCTTCTTTTCACTGAAAATTAACTGGAAGGAAAGCAGGGATTGCTTGTCTAGAAACAAGATGCCAACTTGTTCTCTTTTCAAGGCATGGTGGAGATGCTGTGCCGTGACCACGCACTGAGTTCTGTGGGGCTGGTCCAGGCATGATAGCCAGTGAAAAGCAATTAAAAACAGCAACAATTCCCTCTCCTTTCTTCCTCTTGCTTCCTTGAAGGCTCCATTTTCAGGTCAACTTATCTTTTACAGGCACAGTTGCTCTGTGTGACTTTCTCTAAACACGTTCACGAGGCTTTTCACAGATGGAAGTACCCCCAAAAACATTCTAGGAAATCGGGAAGTTTCAGTGGCAGGAGGTTAAGAGCAGGAAAGAAGCATCAGGTTATGGACAGCTAGCTACAAACCTGACCATTCTTAAATTTCTCTATGTGGGTCTTTTTAACAAAAGGATCAGGTTGGTTTTAGAGTGGAATCTTCAGAATTTTCACTTCAGAATGGAAAAGATTCCATTCTAAAATGAAAATTGTACACAGTGCACATGAGCACTGTATTTTACACTCCCTTCTTGTGCCTAAAATGCTGAAAGGGCTCTGCTTGTAATAACTATAAGCTGTTGTAAGCTGGAAACCCAAAGCTGACTGGCAAATTACTTTGGGATATATCAAGTCATTCATTCCTTTTCCTAAAACAACATTCTGTGCGCTTGGAAAATCTCTGCGTCTACGCACAGCAGAAATAAACACAAACCTCACGGAGGCACAGAAAATGTACAAGAAACTCTTATTCCTCTAAGCACAATGGAAGACAGAACAATCACTTCCAGTGCACCTTCCACTTTGAGACACAAATGAAAGGAGCAGAATTTGGTTTTGAGGCCTGCCAGCGAACCCAGAGTGATGAAAACATTCTTGCTCCCCTCACAAAGTGAGCGTGCTCCCGGGGCTCTGAAGTAGGTTAATACCATGATTACAGCATTTGCAGAGGCTGGCAATGCTGCTCCAATCTCCTGCTGTACTTAGACACCAAATGAATAAAAATGCCTCTGGTACAAAGGTTAAGTACATTAAAGAAGAGTCATATGAATCTTCAGCCACACCTCCGTCTGACACAAGAAATAAAAACCTGCAGGATCCAATGGCTCGAGATACTCAGAGAGATTCGATGCTTTCTGCACAATCTTCCCATCTCTAACACCTCTTAGGAGGATTTTTATAAGGGGAGCACAAAGAGCCACCTCCAATCACACAATGAATGCAGAGCTTCAGTTTGGTACAGTGAGAGTTGGGATTCGCTGCCCTGGAGTGACCCGGTTCCCTTCCAGAGCTGGTGTGTGAAACACCATCCTCTGCAGGAGCCCCACCACTGCCAGGGCAAGCACTGGCCCAGCTGGGCATTCACTGGGACCAGGCTGTTCCAGCTGCACCCCAGACTCTCCCATCTAAGGGCTGAATTCCAGACCCAAAGCTGAAAATTTCACGAAAGAAAAGTGTTTCTCGCAACATTTTTGACTTAGCATTCACTTAATACTACTCATTATTAGGTTTGAGACGAGTAAATGTGTAAATTAATGTATCTAAGCAGATCAAATTCTGATGGATAGAAACATATTGATTATGAAATCTCAGACCTCAAAGCCCATCACACACAGCAGATCAAATGAAGACCCTGCTCCAAATGCTGGCAAAGGAATTTTCAGAGGTGATGCACTTGGAATATTTTGCCTTGGTCATAGCAGCATAAGCATATTAATGTTTTCTGGACATGAGAGTCTGGCTGATTAAATAACCATATTCCAGGGATGCTTAGTTTATATAAACAGCACTGGCAAGAGGGAACTGCTTGTGCTATACACTTACTAATTAGGATAATTCATTTTTAAATGTAAAAATACTAAAATTATTTTTTAGGAGAGAACACCCAGTTCCTTCTTTCAAGTCTGTTGGGTTTTTTTCTCCTCACAGACGCCCATTTTCAAATTTTTCTGCTTGTCAGTTCTGAATAAGTTAGTAAAAAAAATGTTATCTAAAGGGTTTTGAGTTTAATGCAGGCCAATAACCTTGAATATTTTAAAGCAGCTAGAAAGAAGCTTAACCACACATTTCAGCAAGTCTAAAGAGACATAATTTGAAAGGTATTTATAGCTAGTGCCTCTTTATTTTCACATCTCAGGCTTTTAGAACCTTTGCTCTAAACCTAAAGGGGAAATTTTCCCCCTCTGAACTGGGTTACTTCAAATGAAAACTTCATTACTAACCTTGGAGAATTCAGCCTCCTCCAAACATCATCTGCTCTGAGAGAAAAAAAGTAAATCAGCTTGTGTTTGGATATAATTAGTGTGAAATGACAGAAATGACAAAACCTGGCCTGCAGAGGTTATGGAGCATTAAGAAAAGATGATGTTTAATAGTTAAACTTATCTGCTGGAGACAGCCTGTGTGGAACAGAGCAGGAAGAAAGAACAGAGTATGTAAGGCTGCCTGCAGAGTTCATCTGATGGTCAGTGAACCCACAGGAGCTTCAAGTTACATTTCTGAAGATAACTCCACATTCTTGAAAAAACACATTAAGAGGTGCACCTTTGGTGGCTTTTCCCCCACCTCACTCTCCAACCAGAGCATTCCCCTGCAGTCCAGCAGTGGAAAACAATGTCTCATATTCACCACACAAATTTAAAGAAACATCAAAGTCCTCTTTGATAACTTCACTCAAAGGTGTAGCTCTGCCTTTCTTGCTCTTATGCTGACAGTTCCAAATGAGCTTTCTTGTTATGAAATATTCAAATCCAGCTTAAATATCCATAGAACCTCCCTGGAAGCTGAACTGTGAGTAAATGGTGAAAAACAACTTACTTTTCACAACTTTAAGGCTTCCTATGTCTTCTGTCGGGAACATTTTACTACCAAACTGGACTCCAGTTAAAGCAGCTAGGAAGAAGCTTAACCACACATTTCAGCAAGTCTAAAGAGACATAATTTGAAAGGTATTTATAGCTAGTGCCTCTAAATATCAGATTACTTGTTACAAGTGACATCTTTATTTGTCAATCTTAACAGGCAACAGGAAATACATTTTCCACAATGTGTTTACAGAAGTGCTTACTGGCCCTTTAAATCTGCATTGATTGCTTAATACCAAAAGGACATAAATCTCTCCTCAAAATCCTTTCTTTTGTCATTATATTTTGTCTTAAAAACAGAGGAGTTTAATACAAAGACACAAAGTATTTCGTATCAACACACAGTAATTTCACATACTAAAAATCCAATATCTGACTGCTCTATGGCCATTTAACCCCAAATAATTGGCTCCACCACAAGATTAAAAAAAACCAAACCCAAACCTCCTCTTTATCTTTACAATCTTTTCAGTACACCAGCAGTTTATGCATTGAATAGAATATGAGGAATTACTGAATTAAGAAATTACTGGAGAAAGTTTCGTAGGTTTTTAAATATATGAAATATATATTTACTTTACCTTTATTTGCTTAAATGACCATGTCCCTGAAAATGGTTGTGAGATTATTTAAAATGAATGAATAATGAAATTAAGATAAAATCCTAAAGGTTTTTAAACACAATAAAGGTTCATTGCTTCCATGAGATCTGACCCCAGGATCCTTGCTGCTCTCCTTAAATGTGTCTGCATAAAAAACCCCAGACAAGAACCTACAAATCAGCATTCATTTAAAGGTTGGTAGGATTCCTTTCAAGTTATTTTTGAACACCCAAGCTCAGTTTGTTTCACTAAAGTACATATCTAGCAATGACCTGTAGAGAATGACTTGGCCAAAAAGGAATTATTATTAATTAGCATTATCCTAGACAATTAACATATGCACATACAGACGAGCTTCAAACTATGGGCTTTCCATCATTTTAGAGTTAGATAATCTCTAATGAACCTCAGTGTCCTTAAAGATTGTTCATGCCCCTCTGCTCTAACCCTGGGATCATGTAAAGCATCCGTATCTTAACCAGCTCTCTGCTCATTTGTTCCTCTGCCAAAATAATCCCTCCCAAATCCTGCTCTCACTGCACTCCTCTGAGGGCCTGCACTGATGTCCAGTCATTCCCACTCTTCGTTTTAAACTTATTTCAGAGGTATAGATGAAGGGAATTTTTCCAAGGCGTCAGGGATTCAGATCGAGATGCCATCAATACCCACATGTTCACATTCAGCCTGGGGTGTCATGCCAACAAAGCAGGCAGCTCCATCCTGAGTGCCAAGCACAGAAAGCAGCCCCAAACGGAGCACATTCCCTGACCACTGTCCTTCCATTCACTGAGCAGGACAAAGGTCCCCAGAAAACAGCAAGATGAGCTCAGCTCATTAAAAACTGTATGAAAATGTGTATCCTGAAGGGATGTTAAATGAGGCTTACACAGGCAACTTTGAGGCTCTGCTTCCTTAGAATTTTAGTGCTTAACCTTAGAGCCCCGACATTTCTTTAATGCAATTAAACAGAGGCACAGATATAATGTATTGCTTTAGTTATAGTCTAGCACAGGGAAAGAAAAAGGCAATGGAGATAAAGAATTCTGTAGGTAGCTTTCATTTTGATCTCCAGCATCTCTCGAGCACTGCCATCCTTCTGACACAGCTCAGGCTGTGCTCTTCCACATCCAATTTTACTGGGAAGGGCTGGTACCATGATTTTTAAGGAGACATTTCAGATAGGGGCATTTTTTTTCTGAAAGAACCATAAACCATAAACATCCTACGCTAGTGAATACAGCAAACACTAGGTAACCATGTCAATATTAAACTTAAGCCATGCCTGAGTACAGGGCACACCCAATTTCCTTGGTGCATTTAATTCCCTTTATGTGACTTTGGACATTTGAATTCAATTTAAAACTTACACAGGCAACACAAGGTTGCAAAAAAAGACTGGCTCATCCAACTGCTACTGGTGTTTTTGCCTTCCACCTAGTTATCAGCACATTATTGTGACGTGTGAATATTACCCTCTTATTACTTTCAAGGCAATTTTATATTTAAAGTGAAATTAATAGCTAACCTCAAAAGACTGAGCTTAATTTCATTTCACTCCCTGAATCATCCTTTTCACTACACAATTCTCCCTCTAACTAAACTATGAGCATAAGAGGTGTAATTATAGATCACAGATTAGCTGTTCAGCATTTGCTGGTGGTTAAAGTGGGGTAGACACTAAAGTTGGCTCCAGAGGAAGCTGCTGCTCCTGTCACTTGCAGAAGAATCTGCCACAAAATGTTAGCATTTAGAAGTCAAGGCTGGAGCTGTCTGTGCTTTTGGACAGCTTTGCAGGATATCTTATGGCCACTGAAACCACTGCCAGCAGGATGTGGGAGAGGAAAAATCCCTCCAAACCCAGTAGCCCACCAGATTCAGATACCTCCAATGGAAACACCATCATGCCAGTTTCTTTGGCTCCACTCCCAATAACTTTTGTGTTGATGGAGCAACAGCTTGTTTGCTTCCCTGACTGCCCCATCACAAAGAGAGACCACACATCATTCCCACCCCTACTTCAAACTTGATCTACTTGGAGCAAGGGACAGGCACCGTCGGGACTCGGCAGCCAAATGACAATTTACCCTCCTTCTCCTGGTTTTAATGCTGCTTTGCAGCAAAGAGTAAGGCTGTCTCTGGGAAATGGAAGTGAAAGCTACTCTGTTCTTGTCAGAATAATAATGGATATTGTGTTGGCAACTATTCTCCCGCACTGCACAACTGCATAAATAAAAGGAATTGGGAAAAGGCAGTACTGGAGTAAATAAAGGGGTAAACTCGTCTGCTTGCAAATAAGTGATAACTGGCTTTGGTGTTTCAGCCTGAGCAGTGAGGGTAGGATAAACGTGGTGTCTAAATCAGAAGCAATTTCAACCCCACTGATCCTCGGGACTCGAGAGAGGCTCTGGGGGGAGGCTCTGGTTGTTCAGGAGGCTCAAAGCAGAAACCTGAGAGAGAGGCTGAGCATCCACACGAGGTTTTACAGCCAGAACCAGACTGGAAATGGCCTTTGGCAACTCTCAGGTTTAGTTCAATACTGGGAAATCAGCTCTGCCCCCACTATTGCTGCAGGTAGAGGGAAAGAAGCCAATGAACATTAAAGTACATCCCTTTCTTTTTCATACAATCCCCCCGCCCCCCACAAACACCTTACTAAGTGAAGCAAACTAAATACTGTCACATATGCAAAACCAAGCAAATATAAAAACAGATAAATGCTCTTTTTCTTGCCCTTTTGCCCACAACTAGCTATAATACATAACAAGGTTTAGATAAAAATGATATAAATAGGATGCCATTATTTCTGAGGACGTGTTTATCTCTAATTCACTTTCAAGAGAAATGTTATACTCTAGCACATTCACAGAATCAGCTCAGTTGGAAGGGACTCTCAAGGAACATCCACTCTACCTCTGGCCAACCCAAATACATTTTATGTATATATTACCTTTATTCTGGAGGCCCAATAACATCCATATTGATCCTATACACAGAATCATGCATGAGGATCACAGCCACATCTTCTCTTTGCTCCTGAGGAGCACAGTGGATGTCTGCCCTGATATATTTATCACAGGAAGTCTGAGCCTGTTACTTGGCCAAATCCCCTCCATATTTCTTTAAGCTCTTAAAGAGGAATATACCACGAGGCATGAATGAAGGGTTTACAAATTCTGTAACAGTATTTCAAAACGGCACCAATTCTGTGGGCGAGTTTTTCTTAACCAGGAGTGGTCAGTGTTCTGTGACATTAAAGATTAAGGAGACAATTATTTTTCAACTAAAGATTTTGTGACTTATGTGCAAATATATAACATTTCTGATTCAGGCTACTTAAACACACAAACCAAACCCTGCATGTGTCTGTGAACTTGTACATTCCTCCACAGTTTTTTCCTCACAAGCTGATTAATGAAATTACTGTGATGTCAACAGTGAGAGAGTGAAACGTGCTGGTTAAAGCACAAAATAAAGAAACAGGATCCTCGGATTACACACCAAACTCTGCCCTGATTTGTGCTGCAATCTTTGGAAAGTAACTGAGAGATCAGCACTGGCTTTTGATGCAAGGATCTCACCACCTTTGAAATCAATCCACATTTCCCCCATACATACATAGGTCAAGAAAGTTCATGATTTTCCATGAAATACATAAAATTATGTAAGATTGGAGGAATTTTTCCTAACAACACGAAAAAGTACACACTGCAATAATGTGGACACCAATGCAAAGTGTTATGTGTTTATTTCAGGGAAAATTAGTGAGCAATTTAATACTGGGATCAAGTTAATATTCCAAATTTACTTGTCTTGGATATCACTTCGGCAAAATGGGAGCAGTTATCAACAAAGCTGATACCTCTAATCTGTGTTAATACAGTGAGCAACACTTTATTGCATTTTATGGGAAATTCTGCAAGTAATAATAGTGTTGATGGAAAAGGCAAAATGTTTCAGAAAATTACAAATGCTCAAGTGCAACATGCTGACAGAAATGTTATTCATTCATATTTATTAGGCAAGAAAATATCTTTGGATGAAGAATGCTACAAAAACATTATCATCACCAACATACTTGTCCCTGTAGAATATTTCTCTGTGAGCCATATTAGGAAACTTCTACTAATCCAAACCTCTGGGGGTATTTCAGCTACTAATCTGGATGAATTAGGTCACTCCTGCTCAGTTATTCATTACACGATAGAATTTTCTCCCCTGAACTCTCTAAACAAAACTTTCCATTTACAAAAGTTCTAACATGAATTCTGCCATTTCGCTGAGAGTCTTTTCAGCGACTGCAAGCAGAGAAAAAGTTTCACTGAAAATTCCTCATCAGCCCCAGTTTCAACGTATTTCAGTCAAATCTCAGGGGCAGTTTTAGAGCATTAAGAGGATGAAGCCAGAACAAGGTGCAGCCCAGGCTGAACTGGATGCACAGGGGATACTCACAGCAGGTCTCCCAGTGCACAGCCAGCCCTGGAGCACAGCAACACCCACCTGTATTTATGTTACATGACTCAAATCCTCTCTGGAATATGCATTGCAATGAGCTCCTGACTACTACTTTAAACTGAAATGCTTTGATGACTGTTAAAACACTGAGAAATTGTAACAGAAGCTCTCGAGAAATGTTGTTCTTAATATTCAACAGATCATTGATTCCTCTGCTGAGGAGCAGCAAAGTAACACCTGCCCCAACCTTGGTTTAGGCAGATTTCCATCAATTAAAAACAACAGTAAACATCATGTCTGCAACAAGAGACAACATCCATCCCCCCCAAAGAACGCTTCAATTAACAACCACAGACCCCCTTTGGTACATGGTATTTAAAACAGAATTCATAAGCTCTCTAATTGATGATAGGTTATTGGATAACCCTTGTTAATTATAGCTACACAATGTCAAAATTAATGATTTTCCCACCCCCTTTCAACTCGAGAATGAATTCATAACTTATATCAACTCACAAAAGACGTGCAATTAATATTGTCAGTAATCATTTCACAGAAGAGATTTGTTAAAGGCAGGCATGTGGACACAATTAGTGTATCAATTAATGTTGCTGTTACTTGATCTATAAATTATTGAAAAACTCATAGCTACTGCAAGGAAACAAAGCAAATCCACTCCCAGTCAATGAAAGAAGCTCCTCTGTTCATTACTCTTCAGATCAAATTTAAATTTTGCTGGATTCCATGAATCTTAGCTACATAATCAGTAAAATAAATGAACCTATACCAATGTGACATCATGAAATGCCTCATTACAGTGATGATGCTTTAACTGTTGGTAGCTGATCACAAAGATTTTTTTTAAAAAGTTAATTCATTAAAAAAGTAATCCACCATCACTGTGGATGATGTGGATCCCAGCAGTAAGACTTTGCTTTCACACTCACTAAATATCATTAGATTCCTCCTGCACTTTTCCCCTACCCTGTCCAGGTTATAAAATTGCTAACTAATGACATCACAGTGGCTTTAACTCAAGGCAGGCACTATTACCACAAATGTACAAGTCACTGCTTTCTTTTTGGCCACTGTACATCAATAAGAAGAGCTGCTCACGTTTATCTGACACTTTACACTGTTTTATATCCATACACCTTACAAATCCTAGGAATTAAGCTTTATTTCAACACTCCAGATAAGAAACTTACTAATTTAAACAGAAGGTCCAACCTGGAAACATAGCTGCAAAAACCGCACCAAGATTTCTGTGTGTCAGCAAAATTGTAACTTTTACATCCATCAGAAACCTCCATTCTGCTCTCAAGTTTAGCAATGATTAGTGCAAAGACTGGATTCAAATGAGGTCTAAGAAGCCCAAAACAGGACTGGGGCAGCATTAGGCACCTATGATGAAAACTGACAATGACAAAACATAACCTCGTTTAAAGGCTTCCTACCCCCAAAGGCTTTTAAACTAACTAGGTAGCTCCTGTTTGATCTTAGTCTGACTAGAGTTTTGCTCCTGGGGATGCAAAGGTTTTCCTTTAGATAGTTAGACAGACCCCAGCCCCTCATTAGTGCTTAAAAGAGCCAGGAAATAGATGTGACGGTGCCACAGGCCCAATCCGCACGCGATGGGTCCCGCAGCCACTGCTTTCCTTTTAATCAGCAGCCAGGAGACAGAAAATGGGACAGTTGAGCTTTTTGCCATCGTGATCCCAAGAGGATAAGACCCAGATCTCCCACCTCCAAGGCAGCCTTGCCACGCAAACCCCACTGGTGTAAACTCCTCACCTGGCATGACCCAGCCCCCCGCGCCGAGCCCGCTCTCGCTCCCCCTCCTGGAGCACACCTTGGGCACCTGGATATCCATCCAGCCCGGACACAGTGCCCAGCTCCAGGCCAGGAGAAGCCCTCCAGCTCCAGCAGAGCACGTCCCACCCTCTCTGAACGTCCCACTGCTACTGGCTGGGTGCAGCAAGCCCCAGCTTGGCGCCCTGCCTGCTCCCAGAGCTGCTCCCGGATGCCACGTGCTTCCCACAGCTCTGGAATCCCATTAAACATGGGGATCTCTCCCAGGGGGACCTGAGCATCGACCATCATCATGCTGAGTGTCAACGTGCCCAAGGTCCTCTCTGAATTTGCTTCCATTTCTTCTTACAAGTCCCTGTCATTTTGAAAATTGACTCGGGAGTCTTGCGATGGGGCATAGGATGAGAGATGGAATTGCAGAACAAGCCGTAAGCTTCAAATAGAAAAATTACAGAATTCAAGTGCAAGAGGAAGAGATTAACTCTCCAGAAAAGTCCCCTGGTTAACCCTAAGGAGACACAGATCTGCACTGAAATTTGGTAGCCTGCTTCACTTCTTTACTGACCTCCCATTTCAATTTTTCTGTTCAGCTAATTTTGCAAGAAGCGATTTTCCCAGGCAGTTATCAGTGTGAATTCAACATCAATGCAACACGTTTGCCCCAGAGAGGTTTCTAAATCAATTTTAATTCCGATAGGCTCAAGTAAATGTTTTCAATTTGATTCAATAATCTATACACACTTATAACAAGGCTTTTCCCCCATGTACTACAAGACAAACGTTGTTTATGTTTCCAACAACTCTGACTAATAAAAAATTCTAATTTCCTATCCTGAATGATACAAACACACAATTTTTATTCACTTCTTAATGAACCAGATGACATAAACCAAATAAAATCAGCATTTAAGAGTATTAGTTATATCATTAATTCTCTAAATGCTTCTTAAAGAACACAAGACTTAGCAAACTCACCAAAAAAATTGTATCACCAAAAAAAAGTCCTCAAATTGAGCTTTCTAAATGTCCTGGGAGTTTTTCACAATTTCCACTTAGAGAGCAACATGAAACCTCTCCAGGATATCTTTTAAAACATGAGCAAGTTTTCAAAAAAGATCATTACAATGAAGTCACCAGCAGATATCAGCAAGAGTGGCATGAAGATTAGGGCTGGAGGTGGGGGATGGCAGAAATATAATCTCTTCTAATAACAACTAGTGCACTGTAAGCCTGTAAAATGGAATAAAGTGTAGGAAGGAGGGCTCTGGAGGTCAGGGTGAAACACTGGTGCTCAAGGGACAAGGAGCTCCACAGCACAGCGAGGAAAAAATGACAATGTGGAGAGGAAGGGAGGTGCCTGGCTCACCTCTGTTCCCATAATGGTATTTCCAGGTCAGTAAAAATTCCAACCCCTCTCCCAGGAGTATGGCCAGGAAGCATTTCTAGAGCTCACCCAAGCCTGGATCCACCAGATCAATATGGACTGAATGAAAGGCAAAATTTGTACCTGATTTTTCAAGAGGCTGCTTTTAAGGTTATCCAGCGTGATAATGTTAACATGCAAAATTACAGCCTGATATGATTATGTCAATATTGAACTTATCCACAGAACATCAGAGCTCCTCAGCTGTGACTCTGTACAAACAGCAGCTTCTGAGAGGGTTTTGTGTTTAAGTTCTTGTCCTAACTGCAGTGACAACCCTTCAGTGCTGGAACAGGACACTGCCTCACAAACCAGCTCAGGTGACACTGCAGAGCTGGCTGTGACCAGAAATCTCATGGCTGTAAAACCCCAAGCCTAAAGAGAAGTGTTTCAAAGGGAATTGCTTTGCCTGTGACTACAGAAAGCGTTTTCTGCGTGTTCCCAGCACATCAAAGAAATATTTGGTAAAATCTTTGCACGAGCATTGTCGTTTGCCCCATCTGCAGCACCAATCCAACTGTTTCCCTGTCACCCAAAAGTAAGCAACAGAGCAACAGAGCCTAAAAGCAGTTGTATGAAATCCTAAAGGAACTCCAACCACACGTTCCACTCTTCTGGCAGGGAGTTAGTCCATCCCAGCAGTAAGACTTTGCTTTCACACTCACTAAATATCATTAGATTCCTCCTGCACTTTTCCCCTACCCTGTCCAGGTTATAAAATTGCTAACTAATGACATCACAGTGGCTTTAACTCAAGGCAGGCACTATTACCACAAATGTACAAGTCACTGCTTTCTTTTTGGCCACTGTACATCAATAAGAAGAGCTGCTCACGTTTATCTGACACTTTACACTGTTTTATATCCATACACCTTACAAATCCTAGGAATTAAGCTTTGTTTTCCTTCAACACTCCAGATAAGAAACACTACCTTACACTGGATGTTTATGTGCATGAAGAGAACTAAAGATTTAGCTGACTCTATACAGAAGATTTAAGCTGAGATCAGGAAAGAACCCAGTCCTGTGCTCCAACTCCACGCTAATCTTCATCCCCTTTCAGTCACCCCAGACCTCCAGAGTGGGATACAAACGTGGCACACACATTCCATGCAGGGCTGAGACCTGCAGAAGGCAGGAGAACAACCAAAACAGTGGCTAATACAGCAAAAGAAGCCTGTCCCTGTTCTCTATGGAGAGGGATACACGGCTCTTCCAGAAGTGCAACAAAACACTGGAATAACACTGGAGCTGAAATTTCTGTTTATACAGCGAAGACTTATTTCTTGGGAATACTCAGTTCCACTGCATAATCAAACTCATCGATTAGCAACATTAGAAGCTTCATGTTAGCACTTGCTACCTGCCACTGCTCGCAGTTAATGAACTTGGGAAAAGAAAAGGGGGGAAAATTCCCTGTTTTTCACGTGTCCATCACTCCCACCATACAGAGGAGGGCTCCTTTGTTGGAACGCAGGGAAGTGCATACAACTCAATGACAAGTAAATGAGCACACCGAGTTTCCTTTGACTCTGGTTCTGTGGGATTTGAACAGCAGACAGGGTGTGCTTTGTGTACCCTGTCTGTGGGAGGCACTCACTGCCCCAGCCCTGGGATGGCACAGACAGCACTGAGCCAGAATAACCTGGGGATGTGCCACTGCCATCCCTGTCCCTCCCAGCTCTCCAGACACTCACATCACTGCCACACAACATATTTTATACTCCCCTCCAGCACTGCAGGCAATTCTCAGAATTTCCGTTTGGGGGATAGAGTCAGATTTTGGGCAGAGAAGTGTTCAGTTATTGTGATTTATGGAAATGTTTTTACAAGTTGGATGCTGAGTATTTGATGAACATAAACGTCAAGTTCCTAAAAGAGTTGTTTGCTGGTTTCAGACGTTTCAGCCTCCAGCAGAAGAAATAACATAGGAGACACACATCAAAAAGATGTTATCCATATTGCAAAGAAATGACATTTTTTAATTTCCTGCCTGCCCCCAAAAACTGAATGATCATACAACCAAACCACTTTATTTGCCTTAAACATCTTAGATCACATTCTCATTTACATCAAAGTTCCCCTTTCCTTGCCTTTCCAAACTGCAGTTTTTTTTATCTTAAATGAATCATTTTTGATTTGTGAGTGTAGGCCTAGAGCAGTCAAAGTTTTTAAACCATCTTCCTGAACAAACACTTGAAATTTTTTAATTGCTGTGTCTTCTACAAACTCTAGGATAAAGATTTCTGATTCAAAAGCCAAAGGGAACACAAGGCCTTAGCAAATGTTTTGGTAGAATTGCTGCAGTAAATGGTATTGCTGCCCAGCAGTTCAACGACAAGTAAACTTTCCATTATATGTATATAAGCAAAGATGAGATTTTTTTTATCTCAGAAAAATGAAAAAACCCTCAAAAGTAAACGGCTAAATTACACATCCACACAAAGAAACAGAATTACAAACTCTAGAGCTTATGTGAAAGTTCAAATCTTGCTGTGTTTTGTATTAAAACTATTATGTATGATTATTTTCTTTTTGTTTTACTTTTATTTGAGTGATTCATATTAAATCTGATCTCAATCTCAATTTCACGTATAGGTTAAAAAAAATAACCAAATATGGCCACACAGAACAACAAGAACTACCCCTAGAATTCAAGGTCTTGGGCTCCAAGTTCATCAGTATTTAAAACCATAAGCAAAAAAAACACTAATAAAAATGTAAGGAGGAAAATCCTTACTAAAAATCTTTAAGCAAGGATAAGCACCAAATTCATATGGTCCCATTTCTCACAATTATCACTCCAAAGAACTGCTCTACAGTCTGAGGCCAAATTGTAAAGACAAATATGGACTAATCCAACCATGCATTTCTCCACAGCTTCTCCTTAATTTTGAGTTTTCTTCCTCCTCTTTTATATTTCCATATACCAGATTACAATTAATCTCTCCACAGATTGCTACTGAGTTCGCTAACTTCACAAAGTGTCAGTAAAATTCAAACTGCAGGAACAGAAAGTGCATTTGAGCTCTGGTTAGTTCAAAACAAAGCAGAAAAAAAGCCATTAGAAGAAAATGTATTTATCAGCAGAGAGAAAGAAAAGTGATCTTTTGTTGAGTAATTTAAAAAACTGTATTTCTCTTCGTGAACCATAAATAATATGCAAGTTTTTTCTCATATTTCAGACATATTTCAAAAGGATGTATTTTTTATGTCAGGGAATCAAATCCTGTATTTCAGATTTCCACTGAGCTTAACAAATCCCACTTTCACTGAGCACACAGATAACAGAAGAGCCACAGATGTGCCAAAGGTGGCTGATGTAGGAGCTGATTAAAGTACAAAACACACACAAATAAAGAGAAATGAGTCACTACCTTTCTTTTTGGAGTCTTTCTTTGTGCTGGTTTTAACAGCCACTTGAAGTTCTGTCTCAGTTGACATCCTATATCCTTAGTCCTCTTCACACAGATCCAGGATCTCGGTCAGGCTCATTTAGAACGTCTCTCCAAGAGAATAATTTAGCCTTTCAGATACTATAACCCAAACAGTTCATCTCATTCACTCCTTCCGAGTGCTGTTAAGGAAGGAAACAAAAAGGAACAGTCATTTTCTGGGTTTAAAACATGAAAGGAAAATAAAAAAGCCAAACCATTGCAAGGGAGAAACATACAAACTTCTCCATCTACTGAGCCAATCGTCCACGATTTTAGATGCTTTAACACGGTTATCTGTGACTACCTAAACATCTGTATTGGAGATGTTTTGGCATATCTGAGATGCCTTCACAGCCTAGGGACACTGCTCATGGTGTTGAGAAGACCAGCACTTCTGGACCAGCAGCTGGAGGACAAAGACCACAACGCAGGAAGTAGCTGGAAATGTCACCAAAAGCAAAAAAGTCTGCAAGGACTCAATTCTTAAATGCATCAATTCCATATTGCCAGATAGTAAGTGCAGATTTTTACTCCTCCAATTCTCTTTCAGTGCTTTCATTCTCTTACTTGAACAAAGACAAATGAAAAATGTATTCATTGCTCATGCTGAGAACATCATACTTTGCCACTCCTCTTGCTTATGATAATGTTTCCAGTATAAAAGACTGTCTCCACGCAAACAAAGCTGTAATTTTAACACCCATCTCGTAATCTTTCTTGCAAAGACCTCTGAAAAGAGTTAATTAAACCCCTGAAATATAAATAGGATAGGTGCAAAAAGATAATATTTAGAGAGATAACATTTAGGGAGAAAGCTACATCGTGTATTTGGTGGAGACAAAAATGCACCAGCTGTGAACCCACAGCAGGAATGTGCTGGAGCAGGATGAGGGAGGCAGGACTGGGGATGTCAGGGCTCTGGAGGCAAAGAATACACAAAGAATAAACATCTAAGCTAAAAAGAACCCATTGCTCCAATTCTCACTGCTGGTCCTTCCTGCTTTGAGGGATGAACCACTTTTGAGCCAGTCTGTCGAGGGCAGAGGCTCAGACTGTCCTGAAGCCATTTTTCAGGATGCTCCCACACCAAATGCATCCTCTTACTGCCCTTTCTTTTTGTGAGAAAGTTCTCATTATTAGCACAATTACAGAGAAGTCCATCTGGCCTGTCGGAACAGCTGCCCACTTATTAAATAAGCATTTAATAAAGATATTAACCCAGCATATCAGCTGGTTAGATGGCCAGAGATTAACGGCAGTGAGAGTTATTTACTAAGGTCCCTTCTTTGTCATGTAAGAAAGTAACAGACTGCAAACACTGGAATAATTTCGACACTTTAAATCACTTTTCACAGTAAGGGCTGTGAAGCCACCAGTACTTTCAAATCCAGGCTCTTTTAACATTTTAAAATGCTTCAGTAACATTACACTGCCATGCACCGTCTGAAGTGATTTAATATTGCTGAAGTGTGTCAGGGGCTTTCTTTAATAAGCTCTTCAAATCTGTCTGTGTATTATAGAATATTCAAAGATAGCTTTTCAAAATCTGCTGAACTGATTTTGAAATACAAAATTCCCTGTTCCCCCCCTCTGTGGAATGTGAATAAGCGCAAAAAAAACGCAGGGAAAAAAAAAAAACCAAAGCGAGGCACAAATTGAAGTTGCAGCGCTTGCTGAATACACCTGCTTGGTGTAAACCAGACCTGAATAAACCAACGGCATCTTGGTGAACCTTCTCAGCTGAGAAAAGAGAGCAAGCAAGGAGGATGCCACTGAAGGCTGGTCAGAGAGGGAAAAGGAGAAAGAGGTGCCAAGGATGCCAGGGCTCTGTGGCCAGGTCTGCGTGCAGGGAGACGCCTCTCCCCAAGCACAGCTGCTCGGAGCAGCGCTGGGGGGATCGCCCCCACCCTCCCCACTCACGCTTCAAATCCCCCCAAGAGCAGGGAGAGGAGCTGTGTGCAGAACAGATGTCCCTCACAACCCCCATCTCCTGCCCCTCCCCCTGCACGCAACCCAATTTAATAATATTTAGTTTTACAGCACAGTGGGGATGCATCAGCCTTTACAGCTCAATGGCACTTACTTAAAGCATCTCTCGAGTCACAGCTGGATTGACAGTTTATTTTTCGAAAATTTGGATTTATATTTACCTAAAGGTTAACTGCGTAACTCTGCAAGGAGCACTAACATCAGCCACTTCACAAAAGGGAAATATTTATAATAGGTCCACTTATTAAAAAAAGAAATGAAAAATAAATACCAAATACCCCCGGGGTCCGTAGTTAAGCAAGTTTTAATGTCTTAGAAGACCACTGTGTCTACAAAGCATCACGAATGTCATCTCCTGTTGTCAGCTATTTCCAACAGGACAGCTGAAATAGTAGCATCTGAATGGCACTGAATATTTTAAAGTAACAACATATGACTGCTATCTCATTTGAAACTCTCCAGAAAAGCTATATCCCCTCGAGGCTATCCCACTGAGTAATATTTTTTAAAATAAATGCACGTCTGTTTTTTGGACAGGTTCACATATTGATTTACTTTCAAACCTAATCAGGTCATACTCTCGCAGGCTCATAGATCCTTGAATAAAGTAATAGGTATCTTTGTAAAGGAGCACATAAACATCTGTCAGACACCAGCTATAGTTCAAACTGAATTTGCTACAGAGACAATTCCTCCAAAAGTGTAGGTCTTTATGTAAGCCACATTAGTAAACTTCCATGCACTGTCCATATTTCAGCCGTTTATTACCCAGATGAGAATGGCAGTCAATCTGCTCCTCACCGCAACAGCTTTCATTGTCTCCTCCAATCTAGGTCACCGTTGTTAAATACCACAGCCTCCCAACTGTGGGAAGTACTGCAGCATGTGTTTTATCAATGAGATGCTATTTGCTTTGATCAGTTCTGCCACATTTCTCTCCCTGCTCTGAAGACAAAATTTCGTTAGCTGCGTTTCCAAAAATAAAAAAAAAAAAATCCGTCATCTTACGCGTATCCATCCACTCTTAACAATCTCCTTGTGTGCCTTGTTACTGCTCCAGCTATTGCAATGTTATGTGCATGCCTCAGCTTTTCCTAAAGAGGATTCTAAGCTCTTCGTTTTAACAAAATACTGACATTTTCTGTGGCCTTATTAAGTGGCTACAGCAGGAACACAATCAGCGCATTCTGGAATTAACTGGCTCTTAATTCCAGGAGAAGTTCTTAAGCCTGCGTTCTCTATTACTCCGACGCCAGCACAAAACCTAAAGCCTCAGCAGAGAAATATTTCTGTAAATTCACTTTGCAGTGAGGATTAACACAGGTTGGACCCTTTATGCACAGGGAAATTAGTCCCAAGCTCCACTCGCCTCCCCCACACGCCTGAAAAACAACAATTTCTGTCAAATCATTTGTCTTTTCAACCACGCTTCAGTGAGCTCATGTTGGGGTTATTAGGAGACTTCACTAGGCCCAAGTTATGAAGGAGGTCAGACAAGATGATCATAATACCTCCCCTCCTGCTTTCAAATACATGAATTAATTAATTTTCCTCAGGACTTCAAAACTTAAGAAGTTCTCTCCCCTGAAACCAGTTTCCATCTGCTTATATAAATGAAAAGCAGTTTTAGAAAGGATTTGTCACTAAGCCCTGGCATTCCCTAGGTATTTAAGTTCTCCACAGCCCCAAAGTGGGATTTGACAAGAGGATGGTACCTCCCAAATTCTGTTTGACAAAACAAAAGCCATGCTCCCATCCTTAGCTCTTGCTTTTATGCCTCTGGAGTCTTGCAATTAATTTTTTCTCCTCCAAAGCGCCCAACATAATCACATTCATGCCCATGGCTTTACAAGTGTTAAACAAAGCCCAAACATATGAAAAGGGTAAAACATAAGTGAAAATGGAAGTGATAAGTGCAGTGATCCTAGAAAACTAAAACAAGTTCAAGTGTAAGGGTCTGCAATCCAGGGAGAAAATGTTACTCATCCAGCTCCCACCTGCCTTGGAAGCCCAACACAGAGAACAGCAGTGGGACCACAGACAAACAGACCCATCCTTGCCATCAGTGCTCTTTGTGCCCTCCAGGGAGAGGGGCCAGGAAATCCTCTGGTGCTGCTCACACTGTTTTGTACTCATCAGCTCATTTCCCCAATGGTCAGGGCAGGCAAACATCAGAGGATTCATCTGGCACAGCAGGCACTGCACTAATTCGGAAGGGGAACCCAAGGGACTGATCCAAAACCCACTGATACACTGCAGCTAACAAGGCCTGCAAGTAAGAACCAGGAAAGGAGGAAGCTGAGGTAAAAGAGAGCAAAAACACTGACAGAGAGGAAAAAATGAGAAGGAAACAAAAGCAAACAGGAGAGCTGTCAGTGACACTTCATTACAGCAAATTCTCTGAGAAGTGTTTAACAGGAAAACCTAAGCCAGACCATGCACTGAAATTCTGCCTGCCCTGCCAGAGAAAACAACCTCTGCTGGACTGTTCACGGGTCCTTCCCTCTCCTCCAGTTCTGCCATTTGCCCCCAGAACAGCAGAATGCACTGATACCAGTGACAAAGCCAGAGGACTCTCTCCTATGGCCCTCCATGCCAAGCACTGCCTTTTCCTGCCATTTCTTTGCTGGTGTTTCTGCAGCCTGTAAAGGTGAAAGGAATTTTACTGTTCATGTGCACAGACTGAGATACTACACAAACATTTATTCCCCTACAAATCCTCCCCTGGAACCCAGCACCCTCCATCTCCCACACACTCCCTAAATTACACAGCTTGTTAAGACTCACAACTGCCTCCAGATGCCATACTTAGTTTTGTTTGCTCTAAAATGAGCATGTACTTCCCTCCACTCCTGATTTTCTATATATTACAATAAAGCAAGGAGTTTTATGTCCTTTATTCAGCTTTGTGTACTATGTCTGTGGTGTCTTCCAGAACAACACTTTCCAAATAACCCTTTTTAATTCTTCCAATATCAGAAAACTACTTAATACTCAAACCACAGCACTGAATTTCCCTTTGAATTTAGTTGCTGTAGTTGACTGTATTCATAAAATATTTCTCTTATCTCCTGAAAACAAGCAGCTCTTTTTTAAACAAAATCCTGCATGTAACTTAGGCTAATAACACATTTTATTAAATTTATTGTGGCTTAAACTATGCTTCATTTTTCTGTCTCTAGGGCATCTTTCAGGCATGTTACCCTGTTCCTCAGATGGAGTAAATAGCACCACTGAAACTGATTCACCACTGGAAGAGCATCTTGGCAAAAAGCTGACCTATAAAATATTTCTAAAGTAAGATTTTTATTAGTATTCCAATGAAGGCAGGAATAATTACAGAAATTCCTCCTGGAAATCACTCCATGTCGTGGTGAATACTGCACTCCACTCCACCAATTATTCACCAGAAGTGCTGTGAATTTTCTACTCACAGAAAATGCTGACCGGATTAAAAAGAAGCTTTTCAAAGGAATGAATTGATTTCATCAACATTTTTAATAGCAAATTACTAACATTTCATTTTAATATTCCAGTTTCTATTTTATATTATACAGGGCAGCATTCATGCAACAAAGGCAAAATAGAAGACATGGACTTGCTTTGAAGGATTTTTGAAATATTAAAGGAATGGCATTTGAATTCAGGAAAAACTACATCTCCTCTGCCCATGGAGCAGGGAATGCAACTCCAGCCCAGAGAGCTGAAAACCAGGAACAATCCCAGTGTGCTGGGGGTGTAGATACAGCACTCATCCTTTCTTTAAGTGCATTTTCTGACTCAAAACTCCACTCAGAGTGCTTTTGTAGCAGGGTATCACATCAAAAAGGAACAGGCTCAAAAACTCCACATCATTCTCTGATACCACATTAGCAGATAACAGGGGAAGTAATTCAGATGGGACTAGAGATTGCTCAGTGAAACTGAATTACTGAATGCTTTTCCTCTATGAATTGCATTACTCTAAGACTTCACTGCTCCCAGATTCCCACACTGCTGACCCTGGAGCAGAAAAGAGAAGGAATTTCTGATAATGCTGCGCAAGAACAAACAAGCAACCAAAGCCACAAGTCCTCCAAGAAGAGGCACAGCCTGGCTGTGACCCGAGCCCCAGCAGCAGAAACTCCCTCACCTCCACTCCAGTCAATAAAGTCACACCAGCACAAAATCAATAGCGCTGGTTTGACTCATACTGGCGTGACTCCATCGATTTTAGTGGAGCTGGAGTTACACCAATTTTATGCTGGTGTATCTGCATTAGTGTCAGAGAAGTTACACCGGCGTGACTGATGCAAACAACAGCAGATGAACCAACCCCTGTATGGCTAAAATTCAGTGTTGGTAACTCCAAAGCCACGAGAAAACGCAGATCTGTACATTACCAAAGCAGGGCCTTCATTTCTGCAAAGCAGAGCAGCTCTTTTGTGATCCTCTCGACACCAAAGAAACAGAGACTAAGAAGGCAAAGAGGACAAAGTACACAGTTGGGATCACAGTATCCTGTAATTAGAGCTGTTAAATGATTACTAAAGTGCAGTGGTGCAATCATCACACTGAAGGAAAGGGAGAAATGTGCAGTCAGGAGCATCACCAGGGAGAAGGTAAAAGCAATGTCACACACCACGTTTCATATTGAAATGCAAATTCCTCACAATCAGAATCTGTGTCTTCTAATTGGAAGAAAAGGTTATGGAATGAAACATTTTGCATCCTGGACAGCTCAGCATGTTTTGAAGTGGCACAGTAAGTTGAAGGAATCTTGTTCATCTCCTGTCCCTCACAGAAAAATCTTGATTCAGCTCTGGTTTTTATTTAATTTCGGGATCATTTTATTAATATTTCTAGTGAGACTAAACTGGAACTCACCTTCTCGTTAATTTTAAATAAAATAACAGCACTATACCTAATTTAAGCTAAACTTTGAAATCTGAAGTAAAGTTTGGAGTGATGCCTTACATTGACCCTCTTAAAGGACGGGAATTTTGCAGCAACTTTTTAAAGTCCCTTTGAGATTTGTTCAGCCACAAGAGCTGACCTGTACATTGTGCCCTTCCATCCTCTGAAGCTTCCTGACACTACAGCAAAGCCAACCTTCCTAATGCCAACAATAACAAAAAGCCCCTTTGCCAGGATCTTTAGTCACTGCTATTTTTCAACACTCAGCCCTTGTTCCTTTGACTGTTAAGTATCAGGAAAACTGATCAAAGGAATTCACCTTGCTGGAAATGGACTTTTGCTTTATTACACCAAACTCAACCACCTGACTCCTACCAAAGTTCATTGTCTAGCACAGCAAAGAGAAAAAGCAAGAAGCTTCTGGGACTGTAGGTATGAATTCACAGAAACAGCCAATAATTACTTCTGCATTTGTATTCACCAGTGACAAATATCAATATTTTGAACTGTCAAGTGATGTAAGTATGGCCTCCTGAAGGGAACCTACAAGAAAGACGCAGAAAGATTTTTCACAAGGACATGTAGAGACAGGACAAGGGAGAACAGCTTCAAATTGACAGAGAGTAGGCTTAGAGCAGAGATAAGGAAGAAATTTTCTCCTGAGGGTAGTGAGGCCCTGGCAGAGGGTGCCCAGAGAATCCCTGGAAGTGATTCAGTGTGAATCCCTGGAATTCAGAGAATCCCTGGAAGTGTCCCAGCCCAGGGTGGACAGCACTTGGAGCAGCCTGGGATAGAGGGAGGTGTCCCTGCCCATGGCAGAGGGGTTGAAACTCAATGAGCTTTAAGGTCCCTTCCAAACCAGGCCATTCTGTGATTGTCTGCTGAGTTTTAGCTGCAGAATCACTTTTTACTACTCCATTTGAATAGTTCAGACTTCAAACCACTCCTGAAGGCAATCCCACAGGACTGCTGGGATGAACAGCAGGCAGGCTCCTGCACGATACCAAACAGAAGTATTTGAGGACAGCTGCTAGATTTTACTGGAGAAATTCCAAATAAATAATTTCCTTGGAATCACTTACCTGTTCTCATCTCATTTGTATCTGATTATGTTATACACTGCTCCACAAATGCCTCTGCTTTCTATCAGCAGGAGTACTAACCATTTTCTAAGGGAGGAAGCATCTTCCCTAAGAAGTTTCCATGTGTTTTCGGGTTAGAGGGAAGATTCAGCAGCATTTCTGAATAATACCCCACAACACAACACAAAAATTTACTAAAAGAAAAAACAAAAGCCACACGACTGTCTAACCCTTGGAACTGTGTAGGCCAGGGGTTGTTTGCTGTATCCTAATTCCTTACAGGGTCCCCACTCTCACATAACCAGGTGTGCATGGCCACCTCACACCCTAACAGGATCAGGTTAGGGACCCTGCAAAGGAATCACTTCCAGAAAAAAAAAAATAATCAAACCACTGCCAGCCTAACATGTCAGGGAAAAAAAAAAATAAAGTGTTTGATTACTCAGATGAGGAAGTCTTAAAGCAGTTAATCGAATACAAGGCTCTGCATGAGTGGTAACACATCACAAAATAATGCTTATTTTTTAAATATTTTAAAATATCTCCAAGCAGCATGCAGTGAGGAACTATTCACCTTCTACTGTCATGCTACAGTTTATTCTCTCTTGGAAGCAATTACAGGACTAATGCCAAGCTACAGAAGGTATTTTTCCAGCAGCAGCATCTGGCTTCTTGGCAGACTCCTCAGGCAATTTTATTGGAAGCTTTCGAGATGCTGTTGGGTCAGTCCTGGTTATATTGCTGTGGAACTGTCTGGCAGATTCTTCTTCCTAGATGTCATAATCCTTCTGATTTACCTTGAAGGAATTAGCACACTTTTATCCATTTCAAAAACAGCTGACCTGCAAGGCATTTCGGGGCTGCCTACAGAGACACAGTCAAAGTCACTGGTGTAAATCTGTGTGCCTTTGAACCAGCTGAATTTCAGCACCCAGTGCCTGGTGCATCATCAAGGAAATAAGGAAGCCATGCAAACATTCTGTGTGTGTGTGTTACCAGTAAATCGAGTGCATTCTTTATGATTAAAGGAAAAAAACACAAGATGAATGAAAGATTAACTAGCGTTTATAAAAAAAAAAGTAGGAATTTGCTCCTTCCAACTCCTCCATAAAGAGCAGGAGGGGCTGGTGGAAGGGAAGACAGAGATGTCCTTTGCTCCCCCCATCCCATCCCTTCCCCCTCGCCAGCCCCAGCTAAGATCTGCATTATTCTGCAGCTGTGATCATGATTAATCCCCATCCAGAAGGATGAAAGACAGGATGCGGGTTTTGCCCGCCCTCTCTGCCTACCAACAAAATCAAGTCCACAACAGAAAGGCTTTCTGTCAGTTTGGGGCTGTCCTCTGGAATTCATACAGAGAAAAGGGACAGAATGCTATACAAAGTGAATTTACAGTCCATAACACAGGTGGGACCTTCCTACTTTTAAAGACTTCTGTGCAATCACTCACATGAAATACGTTTCTTAACTTAATGTGGTTTTATTTCTTTCAGAGAGGTTTCAAAAAATCCCTCAAAACCCTGTGCAAGGTTGTTTTTTTTTCCTAGGAAAAAGAGTCCTAATGCCCAAAGGTAAATACTAAAGGAGCAAGTAATGTACTCTATAATTTAATAAAGGGCTACGGATCTTGGATTTTCAGTAACAGGAGTATTCACTGAGCAGCCTAAGAGCAGACTGACAGCACTAAGAGAGAGACACATATCCAGGTCAAACAAAAAGCCAAACACAGCTCTGTCATCAGCCCAGTGCAAATAAATCCAACCAGACACAGATTTCAGACTTGGCTAATGTGAATTGACTAATATAATTCCAGTTTATGCAGGGAAAAACATATTCTGATTGCGAGCCAGCGGTGCTCACAAGTTCTAAATTTAGGTATCACTAGGGCCTGGCGAACCATTAAGTGAACTAATCTAAATTCTCTCCATATCAAAGATTTGTCCTGTCCAGAAATTACCTTCCCAGATTTAAACCATGTACTCACTCTCATTACTGCCTACACCTTTTGGACACCCCTATTAATTAATTAAATTTCTGCAGAATCACTCATCGCCAAGGCAGCCTGGGCTTTAAAACGCCTGTGCTGTGGCACACACTGAAAGAATCAATTATTTAGGCTCCAGTACATGAACAGAAGTTACTGGCACAGTAGAATCCAAGCCATATTTCAGGGGAGATGTAGCACAGATTCCCTTGTTTACCAGCTGGTTCCTGTGAAGTGCTGAGCAGTCTCCATGATCAGGTGAACATTTGGATACACGCTGAAAACTGAATTTCCAGTGATGCCCTAGATTTCACTGACTACACCAAAGAGATGAAAGCTGCACACAGAGGCAAACAGAAGGTTTCCTGGATGCAGCAAAGATCTAAAATATTTTCATGAATTGCCTTTGATACTACAGTCTCAACAAGGCCTGTAAACTGAGAGAGCGAACAGGAATAACCAGCAAATGGGTGCACTTGAGTACAGCAAAGAAAATCAATTAAAAATAGAAGTAAAATGTGGCTCTCCCTTGTACACTGCTCTCCTGAAACACCTGGCACACTTAAAGCAGTGTACATTACATTCAAGGGTAATATACCCTGATCTGAAATAAAGTCCTTGCTGTAATGAGAAACAATTGTTTCCCAGGCGAGTTTAAAGCCAAAAGGTGAAGAATTCCAAATCCAATTAAAACGAGAGGGAATTCAGGAATGCAGAATTTAATTACTCCACTTGGAAGGTAGCCAGGACCACTGGGTTAAGCAGCCATGGCCTTGTGAAAGGGGCATGGGAACTCAAAAGGAATTCCAGTGGTCAGGCCCCTGGCTCCTTTCTCCTTACACTGCCCTGTAGCTGAGCCCCAGGGAAGAACCAGCTCCTGAATTCCAGCCTTTCCAGCAGCTCCAGCTTCCCAAAGCCCAGCATCAGGCAGGCCTGACCTTGCCCAGCTTGTGAAACCAGGCAGGCTCTCAGTACATGGTGAGGCTGCAGATGATGCCCAATTAAAGCCATTTGGATAAATACAAGTTCAATGAAGTTATTGCCTATGCACCACTTTAACATTTCCGTTTGGTTTGGGCTTTTTTTCAGATCAACAAACTAAATAGCAGGCAGTAATAATATTAGTTTTGGAAGACATGTGATGTTTGTGTTACCCACTCAAGTTAATTAATGAAAACAATGACAGAGTTACAAAATCAGGGATGATTAAGAACTTGAAGACCATCCGACCCATTCCTCTGCCAAGGAGGATTTGTTCTTAGCAGCACAATAATTCTGTTCTGCAGCAAATCTTCCCAAATCACAGGAGCAGCAAGAGTCCTATCAGAGGTGTTCACACTTGCAGTGTTCACACTTCCAGGCTGATTCAAAGGAAGAAGTAAAACCTGGGAATAGAAATCCCCCCAATTCCCCTATCATTATTCTGAGTTAACTGCTCGGAGATTATCTCGAGCAATTACTCTCACCCCTTACTGCACACACATCCCAAATACCTGTAATCCTCACTCTGTCAGTGCTAAACCAATCCATCCCCTTCAGGTAAGATCTAATGGTAAAATCACATTCCACTGGGTTTATATCCCACACTATTACAGTCTCCATTATTAAATATTGCTTATTAGTTTGTACTTACAAAGTCAGGGAGATGTGATTTTATTGCTTGCAAATCATCCTTACCTGAGTCTTACACTGTACTTACACTCCACTCTGCTCTTCCAGATAAGCTTTCTGCTTTCTGCATATTTAAATAGTAACTCTAATTATCCCTACTTGATTACCCTCCTCTTGCAAAGCCTTTCCACAGGATCATCTGCAATGAATTCTTCATCCTACTAAGAATTTAAGAAGCCTAAGATACATTATATTCTTTAATTTTAATAAGAGCATAGAGATGTTTCTTTAAAAAAAAATGCATAATGTGTTTCTTATTGAGATATATTTTTATCAAAAACACAGCAAGAAGGGCAGAATTATGATTATTATTACGCTGGGAATAGTAACATATTACAGAATAATGCCTAGCAATAAAGTCAATAAAAAATTTTAAAAATAAAAACTAACCAACCAAACAAAAGAAGACTACTGACACTGGCAAAGAAAAGTTCACTTAGTTATCCAAAATTATTGCTTCTTTTGCAAACAATGCTTCAAAGAGTTTTCTAGATTTACTTCAAATCACAGTCACAGAAAACACTTTATACTTGCAACTCATAGATACACAGAAGCTACAGGAGCTGAAATTTATGGTACTTAATGGTAGTCCAAGCAGAGAAATGCCCATTACAATAGGCCAAAGCACATCAATAAAATCTGAGTCAGAACCAATGCTTTTTACAAGAAACTTGTTCGTCTTTCTGACCATTTTTAAGGAGATTTGGTTACTGATGATGTTTGGTTTAATTACAGGGGTGTCTGGTAACACCATGTGTTAAAGTTGTGTGACATTTCCCTTCACCAATTCTGGTTTTAGCTCCTTGTAACTTTTACCAAAGTGAAGTGCCAGGGCTGAGGTCTTGCATGGCACACGCAGGAGCAATGGCACACAGAGTTCAACCTCCAAGACCTTGTCCTGCTGCCCCAAGACATGAGATCATCCCCTCCTCCTCCTCCTCCTCCTCCTCATCCCTGCTCAGCACAGCCAGTGCCTGCCTCCAGCACAGAGCCCTGACTTTGATCCTCCAGCACGGACTGTCTGTACCTGGAGATGCCACGTGAAAAGAGAAGTCACTGTGACTGCACAATGATCAATTCAGCACCTCTTTACCCATGTGCTTGGCTCTGGAACAGTAATTCACTTTTTTTGTGTCTGTGTGTGAGTAATTCCATGCAGGAGAAAGCAACAGCACAGGTGTACAACAACCACACTGCAGCACCTCCCAGAATGGAGCTCACAAGCTGCATTCCCTCCAGCACCTGCTCCTGCAGAAGTTACACCAGCAGTTTGGGATTTGGGTCTGGCAGCAGTGAATCTTTCAAACACGACTCGGTAAAAACAGAGCAGGGAGCAAAAGCAGGATGTCCAATTCTAGCTGTGACTTTCAGGTCTCTGTCTCAAAGGGGTGTCAGAAAGTTCTTGGAAAGACAAAACGCAGTCCTGAGCTGTGAATGCTCAGAGCATTCACTACTTCATTAAATACATTATTGAGCACTATTTTAGTAAATAAAACCAAGCAACCACACAGAGACTTCACCGTGCATCTTTAAACCAAAGATTTTCTGTGGGAAATGCGACAGTCAACAACAAAAAAAAAAGTCTTTCTCTCATCTCCTCTGGTCCTCCCCATGAATTACATCCCACTGGAGATGTGACACCACCTCTGGGACACAGCAAAGTACCACGGCCAGCCCTGAGCCAGCTGATTCCAGCAGCATTCCCATAAGGAGGCCCAGCTCAAGGTCCTGTGCTGTCCAAGATGTCGACAGAGAGGTTGAAGATAAAGTTACACTGCTAACAAACGCTGAACACCTCAAAGCAAATACTTCATATTATACTAGCCATTAAAATACAGCTTTTTTTTCACCAGACAGGCATTCCTGAAGTCAGGAAGGACAAGTGGACTATCAGCAATCACAGGTGAGGAAGCCCAGCCTTCAGCAGCCCAGTGTCCTTCTAGCACTCCATTCAAGAATATTGTGGGAAGAATGATTCTACCTGAAGCTCAGTAAATAAGACCCAGATTTTTTTTTATATGAAGTAATCTGAGTCTATTTTTAGCCATTAAAGAACATTTGGACTAACAGATTGAAAAAAGTTGGTTCACAGCTTTAAATATACATATATATGACTGTCACAAACTCTCTCCCCTGCTGCCCATAAAACTAACAAAATCAAGGCAGAAATTATATTTATATAGTCCTGAAAATATTTAAAAATCATCATTAACATGTGTGATTTCATATTATTTCACTTAGGAGTCCAAAGTTATATCCTAAATGCCATTTCTATAGAAATTGAGTGCCAAGTATTACTAAGTTACAATTTTACTGTCGATGTAAAAAAACCCTGGCAGCATTCAGGCAAATTCAATTTAAAATTAAACTTCAAGCCTTTGCATGCCACCACAATATTTCAGGCAACAATTTCAAGAAAGGGAAAGCAGAAAACAGACTGTGCATATACTATAGTTCAAAATAGATTTCTCATGTCAAATGGCACAGTTTTTCCTTTTTTTTTTCCATTAAAGAGTTATTTCAAATCTTCTGCTGAATACATTTCCATGCCTAATGAAAGCTCCTCAGTGATTCCTCTTGAATTACTCTATATGCTTTAACACTGCATACACTAAGAGTGTACACATACATACAAATGCACACATAAATGCACGCACTCATGCACACAATATTCATGCAAAAAGAATTAATGGAATTTTTTGACTGGATGCTACCCCCTGTAAATATGTTAAACGTGAACAGTGCTCATGGCTGGGCTCATTAACTAAAAATGCTGCTGTTGTCTGCACAATTCATGTTGTTCATGTGAGAAGGGATGACATGTAAAATGCTAATTTACAGACTCAGTTCTTTTTAATTTACCATCAGGGCTCTCTCTCCATGAGGAAAATCAGGGGTCGCTAACTACAGTTCTCAGGGAATAACTTGGGCTGAGAACTCACTCAGCACCTGCAGATAAAACTCTGCAGGGAGCCTTCTCCAAGAAAAAGTGGAGAGAAAAGAAAAAAGGAACGTTCTGAATGAGCTCCAAACATATTTTCTGACATGTTCTCATGGAAAAACTATATCCCCCAAGCCACAGTCCACTGCCTGGCAAACATCCCATCTTCCAAGGGAAGAGTCAGTATATTTTAGATTAGCAGCTGATGCTGTACAGAACTCTTCTCACCACTTCAGTTGTTCATCATCTATTTCTCTTCCAGTCTTTTTCCTGAACTCCCTGTCTCTTGAGCACCTCTAGCCTGGGAGACCAGCTCACATCCCATCTGAAAGTTACTCTGAACACAAAGAACCAAGAGTGCAACTTCACTTCATCAATGACGTTTGGACCCCATGTCCCCATTACAGGGCAATGCTGCATTTGATGAACAGATATATAATTAAGGGATGGAAAAAAAACCCCATTATTTCAAAACCCCATTATTTCCCCAACCTAGAACAGCAGCAGTGCTGCCATTCCCTGAAACATTCCAAGATTTCACGACAGCTGTACTTCTACAAATGCCTTTGACACCCAACCACTTCAGAGACCACCAATAGTAACTTGCTACTAACAATTAACAAATATAACTAATGTATTTACAATTTCTGAGCAGATTCATCAGTGGTTTTGTTTCCCTTTCCTGGATGCACCTCTGTGCTGTACTTAACCTTCCTCAGGGTCTCACCACCTCCTTGGTGTACAAAATATTTTGGTTTCAAAGACCTCTTCTATACAGGGCAAGTTTTCAGCAGGACTTTTAACACCTTTAAATTCTTTCTGTAACCTCTGTGTTACTTTATCAGAGCAGTCATTAGGGCTGAGCACTTTGAGGCTGATGGGTTTATCTAGGCTAGCCTAACTCCAGCTAATTGCATTCAATTTGACATTCTCCAAGCACTGACAGTCCTCATTCAAGCCGAGTGTGAAAGTTTTTAAATTAGCTTTCACAGTTTGATTCACAGACAGCAAATGCAAAATGGCACTGGATTAATTTTTTTTCCCCAACAACACAGTGTAACAAAATAGCCCAAAGGCTATTTTACTTCATTTGCTTTAACTATTAGGGAAGATTCACAGCACAATGTTCCAACAGAGACAAAAGCTCCAGAGGACTTTCAAAGCTCAGTATTGCCCCTATTAATTAAAGTACCATACGTTTGTACAGCCTCTCCACTTTGTCACTGGATGTTAAAATGAAGTCTAGGCCATTTCAGACAAGTCACAGCCATTACTGCTTAAAACATGAACATACCAATACATTCTTTTCAATTTTATTACAGATCACATTTTTAATACCTAATAAAGTATGGCACTGCACCTAAGATGAGCTATAGGGAAACCCGTGTTTTCTGGGGTACAAACCCTGATTGCCATGTAATCTGACAATGTGCCTTTTGATCAGACTGCCAGACACAAGTTAAAAAGAAAACCAGAATATTAAATGAACTATTGCAAAAGTGATTTGGTCACTCCCAGCAAGGAGTGGCAGAGCAGGATGAAATTCAGCTTTCTTGGCACTCTTTATAACTGGGTGTGTTTGGGCAGCTCCATCAACAAACTGAAAGATTCATTACAGACAAACCATCATAAATACTCTACACTCAGTGTAATTTTACATTTAGGAGAAAAAAATTTCTCCAATTTNCCAGCAAGGAATGGCAGAGCAGGATAAAATTCAGCTTTCTTGGCACTCTTTATAACTGGGTGTGTTTGGGCAGCTCCATCAGCAAACTGAAAGATTCATTACAGACAAACCATCATAAATACTCTACACTCATTTAGTGTAATTTTACATTTAGGAGAAAAACATTTCTCCAATTTCAGAGGAAAACTAAAATCTCCGCTAACAGTTTAATTTATCTCACCAAAGTACATATCAGAGTATTTTACATAAGGTCCAAAGCTCATAAACAATCTTTAATTCAAATTAGTTCTAATACTCTAATAACTAATAATTCCAATATAATCCAATATATCAATAGTGGCAACTCACATTACTCAGTATTTTACATAAGGTCCAAAGCTCATAAACAATCTTTAATTCAAATTAGTTCTAATACTCTAATAACTAATAATTCCAATATAATCCAATATATCAATAGTGGCAACTCACATTACTCAGTATTTTACATAAGGTCCAAAGCTCATAAACAATCTTTAATTCAAATTAGTTCTAATACTCTAATAACTAATAATTCCAATATAATCCAATATATCAATAGTGGCAACTCACATTACAGAAGAGGAACTATCTTGAGGTATAAAAATTATTTATAGTGAAATTTAAAAGCAAAAATTTTCATGCACAGATAGATTCCAGCTTCATCCTCCCCATTCCAAGTATTTACAGCCAAGGATACATAGGTCACATCTGACAAACTGTGAAGTCAAAGGCCCATCTGTAAATGTCAAAATGTTAGTCACTGTGATGGATGTAATTTAGGCACCTCTTGCTAGGATTCAGAGCAGTAATTTCAAATATCAACCCAGCTTTATGAGTATTTTCTACTAAAGAGGTTACATACTTGCATTATAAATCATAAATATTTCGTAAATAAGAAGCCCTTTTGTTCACAAGCAAAGGACGTGAGGAAATGTAAAAGTTTTTCAAAACAATCCATACTGTCCATTTAGGGAAATTGACACCCAAACCTAGGAAAGAGGAATTCTGTTGTGTGAATAGAAGTCAGTCAGAGCCCAAACTAGGCAGGACCAGGCTGTGCAAAGTGAGCCCTGAGTGCTGGCCAGGCTTGGACAGTGGCCTTAGAGGCAGAGCTGTCACACTTGGCACAGGGGCACCACTGCTGGATTAAAGTGCATTTGGGTACAGCTCAAAAGGCCAGAACTGCAGCTCTCCATGGTAAGAGAGCAATTGGAGATGCCTTTACAGTCATTTCATGAAATCTCTTCTGATGTAATGAAATGAAAGATGAAATTCGCTGAATTAAACAGATCAGAAAATCTAAATTAACACTGACAAAATACAGAACTGAAAAATACATTATTTTTAAAAATAAACCTACTTTTCTCATGCCTCTAGACCACTAGATCTTGTGAGGAACTACAGACAATATAAATCCTTGCGCAATAAATGAAGCTTCACACCCTTTTAAATAAAACCCAGCTCACCACAAATGGAATTTCTTAGATGGCAAGTACGACTCAAAACATTCCCTGAATTAACCTCCAAAACTTAGAGCAGCTTCATCAACTGAGATGGCAAATAACCACGGGTTATCTGAGAGCTAAACTTGTCAGAAACTGCAAAAGAGAGACCAGCCAGTTGTCACTGGAGGCAATGAATAAATTGCTCAGGTCACTTCATGGCTAACAGAGCTCAGAATCACTGACCACCACATCCACGTGACCCCGCCAGTGTTTGCGAATATTTGTGCCTCAGAAACTCTGAATTCCATCCAACTGTAAAAAATGCCACAGTACAACTCATCAGTGCTGATCCTCAAAGTCTCCCAGAGTATTCTCTTTTCTTAAAGAAAGCAAGATTGGGAAAAAATTTCTGGTTTTGGTAGAAGGGAATTTTCAGTGGATTACTGGCGATTCCAGAGCAGGGACAGAGCATTCCCAAGCATCTGCTAAATAAAGTTTGCCCCCCCCAGCACAGACACTGCCATTAGTTGGAGGTAAAGACATAAAGTTTCACGATGATCTGGGCTATTCTTTGAAGATCTTAGTGGATAAAAATTCTTGATAATAAAGACTAAGTGCCAAAGCAACTTGTGTGAAAGGCATTGGGAAGTGCACTAAAGGCAGCAAGCACAAGATACTGCACATTTCCAGACACACCTCATCTGTTTTGGCATTTTTATACTTATACTAATTTTACATTTGGATCCTAAAGCTCTTCAGGCATTTAGGTTTTTTCTTTCCTCTGGGCACAGTAAGACAGGGACCTGAAAGGGACCAGCAGAGACCTTGTTTTGACGAGTATTTCTGCAGGAAAAAAAATATGGACAGGTGCCTTCAGATCTATCTTCAGATGGCCAAAATGGCTTTAGAATTTTTACTTTCCACTAAGTGAACTTAAAACTGCAATTCACAGATAAAATATTGCCTTTGAGTTATACAACCACTGCTCCAAATAATTATAATCATTATAATTTCCCTCAAATAATAAGGGAAAATTTTAGAACCATCAAGTGTGTTCAAGCAAAGAGGGAGCACTGCTGTAGATAAGGGTGGTCAGATAAGAGGAGATGCTACAGACCAGCTGTTCTCAGAGTGCCTGAGCTGGCAGACAATTGTTGGGGTTTCCCACATAACTTGTCAACCTACAACATCCCCATGTAAAAGGTTTGTAGTGCTAATGACAAACAAAACATCTCCTTTTAAATGCATTTGGTTTGTTTCAAGAGAGCATGACACTGACACTTAGGATTTTTTTTTTTCCCTGCTTAACTCCTGTTAAATCCTTTCTGAGGCTGTTTTTCTCCATTTCCAACTGGAAAGCTCAGTTTTGGCCTCACAGGGACACAGTTCCTTGAAATAACAGAGTTTACTGCTTGGGATGGGCACTATTTCATCTTCTTGCATTTGGCAGGAGATGATTTCACTAAAGGCTCTCAAGGGTTGGTTTTAGCCTGTTAATACCTAACAATGCTGAGCTAAATCAGTTTATACTTTACCAAACAATATCCTTTGTAACTGTCCTAGCGCAAAATTAAGTCAACATTCAAATGGCAAATCCTCAAAATGAACCAACATGCTGAGTTTCAGAAATGATTGGTTTTCTTTCAAGGTAATATTAAGCTATTTGTGTTTTCTCCCTATGTTCAGTGCTGTTTTATTTTGATGGCTCTGAAAGAATCACCAGGTAGAAACCCTTCAGCTCTGCTTTGAGTTACTCCTACTTCCAAGAGAACCAGCACAAAACAGCAGCACAAATCCAAGAAGTGGGATTTCCATGAGCTGCTACACTTGCACGAGTAGCTGTTAACATCAGCTGCAGCAGCCAGAAAATGAATTTTCCCATTGCTAAAATTTTAGAAAGCGAAACATACAAGTGAAGGCAGCTTTATCATTACCTGCCTGTTCTCATTTCAGAAAGCTGGATCCCCTTACCTTCTTTAAGTATCTACTAACAATTTTTTTCATTGCAGTTCATCTTGAAAATTAATCATCATAAATTTAAAACTGTTTTCTTGCACATCTGTCAGGTTGGTAGTGCTATTTCATTTATTACAAGACCACATGACGCATCAGAGCTCAGTATTTGAACATGACATATTTTCACTTTGTTGTGGTACCACATTCGAAAATTGTTCCTATCAATCTTTCACTGGAGCCAAAACTTAACTGTCTTGTTCACTGAAACATTAAATGCCAAGTCACACAGATGAATAAAAGCATTTGCAAGATGCAAACATTTGCAAAAGTTTCCTGTTGAAAGGGTCTGTAGAAGAGAATCCACCAAAGTGAACTGAGCCCACAGTCAGTACCAAAGGCCATTGTTTGTAATCATGTTGGCCATCAGATCTCACTGAAACTTAAACCATTTCATTAACAGGCTGAACTTTAAGTAGAATTTTGGAAGCATTTACAGCCCTGATTTCCAAAAAGTATTACAAGTGCTGTGCACTTGCCAGGCTCAGCTCGTGCACTGCTCCACTTCCGAGATTTCCTGCCTCGCTCCCAGCGAGGAGCCAAACCCCAAAACAAACAGGCCAAGTACTTACAGTCCCCATAATGCCTGATTTCCCCTCTAAACAGTGGCAGCACACAGGCACCTCCAACACTGTACTACTTTCTTCTCTCATTCATGACGATGTCACACACAGGTTCTTGGATTCTGAAAGAGAAGCATTTCCCAGGTTCTGAGGACAGGGGTACCCTGGCCAATCCATCATGCTTTGTGTGCTAATGATGGACTCATGCAGACGAGGCTCCGGGAGCACTCAGAGGCAGCAGGCATGAAAAGGAGTGAATCAACTGTCAGGGGTTGTGATCTGAAGGACTGCAAGGCTGTGATTAGAATTTTCAATCAGGACTTCCACAATCCATCACGCTACAAGGGAAAGGGGGGGGGCACACACACATTTCTTCATCAGCCATTCCTGCTATGGGCAAAGCGAGTTCTGAGGCATTAAAAAAGGGGAATCTGAACATCTTATGCTCATAAGCAGGTGCTCTTCAGGGAGTGCAGTAAAGGATTTTCTGGGACTGCACAGCTATTATTTTTTGTCTGCACACTGAAGATTATGTGCAGCACAGCCTTTGAGACTATGAGAAAGAAACGCAACTCTTCCTCCCTCTCCTCTTACAGGTGCACTCACAGACACCTGAGCAAAAAGTAACCCTGGAAACCTTTGTGTGTTGTCTTTAGGGATGAGAAAAGGAATAAAACCCTCCAGGAATCCTTCATCAGAATTTGCTAACATGCTCAGTGAAACTTTGGAAAACAAAAAGGCAGAACTCTTTACAAGGAAAGCATTCTCATAACCTGTACAAAATCACCTGCAGCACTTGCCAGGAGGCATTCAGTCACATCCTCCAAAGGTAAAAAGGACCAGCAGGTTTACTGAGTGTACAAGACCACAGGGACCAAACACGTGGGCTAGCCTTGTTTTCCTTGTGCTATTTGTTTGCCGTGGTACTGCTGCCTCTGACTCAGAGAAAAATTCAATTCCCCAACTCAACAGGACTTGGAGCTGGGCTGGTCCTGCAGCCTCCCTTCTGAAACCATGGCAGAGTCACAAAAGCTCTGCAAATATTTTGCTGCTTCTTTCCTCTCCTCCTCACCCATGAAATGCAGCAATTCTGTCTCTCCAGATGAGAATTTTGCAAGAACTCATTTCCAAAGGGGATTTGCTGCCTCAGAGAGCCCATCCTCAAAAAAGTGCCAGCCCAGCAATCAGGAACTGGGTGCAGGTGGCTCAAAGGAGTGTTCCAAGGGCTGCACTACAGTTTTTGACTCAAAATCTAGATCCAAGTGACAAGCTAGGCAGACTAGACATTTATTGAAATATATGAATGAAGCATTATTTTAAAAGGCAATTTTCATGTTAAACGATGAAGAATGAACAGTAAAGGCAGAACTTATTTACATAATTAATGTTTCAGTTATTGATATTCCTTCAGAGGGTCACTAGACATTTTTCTCCAAGTTAATTAATTAATAAAGCAACTCCTTTTATGTAGGTAATTGTAATCACTTCAATACTCAAAGGCATGTAAAATATCTGGCTTTTTTTTCTTTAATGTTGCAACCCGAGTGACACAATGATCATTTGCATAAATATAAACACTGAATGGGTCCATTTAACTCCTGACTAGAAATAAATCCTTTGAAACTAACAGGAAATAAATGCATTAATTACAGACAAACACGGGAATCTGGGCAAGACCACCCTTTGTCCTTGCATCACATCATATTTTCCCTAACACAAATCTCAACTTCAAGACACTGAACTGCTCATGGTGCAAATCTCTCCTCAGTTTTAGCTGAAGATTGCTCTGAGGAGACAGAATAATTTGGGAAAGAACAGACTTTATGGAGAAACCAAGGGAAACTAGAAAGCTGTTAAGAGAGCAGAAAGCCTTAAATGCTCAACATTTCACAGGCAACAGAACTTTTTCATTCCCCATTAAGAAATGCATTACCAAATCCTGCAAACAGGAGCCTGATTCTGCAAGAACTCTGGTACAGAAAGTCTAAGTGCACTTATGTTAAGTCCCACTCAAGCCAGGTCAGAGGGTCACTTTGCTCAGTAGCCAAAGTTTATTTGCTCTTGCATCAGACCAGGCCACAGGAAAAAGAGTCTAGAAAGGATTACTGGATGCACTGCCTGAGGAAGGTGGGACAGCTGAGAGGCTGTAATTTTATCACATTTAATATTCTTAAACCCCAGTAACTTGTACTCATCCCATTTCTATCTGTATCCCCACACACTGCTGCCAAAAAAACCATCCTCAGGGGCTGGTCCAAGTGCCCTCCCAAACCTGGGCCACACAGACTCCTCCAAAGCCAATTATTTGTTGTTAAAATTTCACCTTGAATGTATCATTTGTTGTGTTATTTAATGAATGAGAAAAGGAGTAGAAGATGTTGATATTTGGATCAGTGATACCCCTGAGTAGCTCATAACCAGAGTCACATCATTCTGCTATTTCCTCATCAGAAAACTGCAAGTGTCTCCACTATCAAGCATTCTGAAATATAATTTGGGATTTTTTTTCCTGTCTGATGCAGTGCCTAGGATCATGGGGGAAAATAAAGGCAAGGAGGGCTCCAATCCACCTCCACAGTTCTGGGGAATGGGATAGCAATAGAGATAACCAATGTTATTATTAGCATTATCCACTCACCTGCACCCTATCAGCTGCCAAAACCTTGCAAATACTCCTGACACCATCAAGAACCATTTCAACCCGTTTTCAGACTGTAAATCTCATATCTGATCTCCATCCAAGAGATTATAACAAAATGTGAAATAACCTAAATATTGAAAGCCATTTCACAGAAAATGGAAATAGATACTGTAGGAAAAAAAAAACCACATCCCAGGCTTGCAAATTCCCTCTCTCATGTAATCCTTCTCCATCTCCTTCCAGGGGACTATTTGATACCTCCCTCAGTGTTTTTAACCACTGCACTTCTTTTCAGCCAGGGGCTGGTTGTGTTTTCAACTGGTGGTTCCCATTCCAACCACGCAGGAGTCAGCAATGCAGGTTATGAATAAACCACTCAGGTTTGCTTTTCTGTGTTTCTCAGTAATTACTCACAGCCACGGAGCACAACAGAAATCTGCTCCTTCAGGGCTTCACTTCCACAGGATCGATGTGCTGCAAACACAGGCACTACAGGACTTAATAGCAAGTTTTAAGTGCTTCTCACCAGACAAGAGTCTCCTCGACAGCCTTCTTGCAGATATCCAGGAGCTAAAGGGCTGCTCTTAGTGTAAATTTGTGCCTTTTGGCCAAAATCACACGTCCTAAACACAAAGAAGCGACAACGGACACATCCAAGACAAGATATAAATGAAATTCCAGATTAACAAAGCTCCATTAAATCAACTTAGCAGTTCCATCTCCACAGATAACAATTTGGCTTGCAGTGGTGGGCTAAATAATGCAGTTGAACACATTAAGAATAGATCTGTATTCAGGCTGAATGGACTGTTAGCTCAGGGAAAAAAGACAGGAGGGAAAAGAAATGCTGAAGTAGCTGTTTCCTGCTCACAGCACATTTTCTCTTCTCCTTCATCTTCCAAAACTATCATGATCATACATCTATCAACATATCATGCACTTTCCCCTGAAAGAAACAAAAAAGGCCTCAAAATCTGTGTCTTAATGGGTGCCATCAAAAGAAATATCAATTCATCTGGATGCATAAACCATCCAGAAATCACTGTAATCAAAAAGTGAGGCTTCTCCTTTGCCATCGCTCTGCAATAGCAAGGGCTGCTTTTATATTTTATTATTTGATACTGCAGATATCTTCACTTCCCCTGAGTGCATTCAGCAGCAAACCCAGAGATTTCTCCTCTAACCAAGAGGCAAGTCCCTCTCCCTGCAGTCAGAGTTTCAGTTTTTCATGAGACAGGTAAAAAGTTTCTCTATTGTCAGCACTAAAAGCTGCTCCTGAAGTAGTTCTTTCTGCACGTAGCCACATTTTCATCAAATTTTAGTGCATACATTTTGTGAAAGTGTTTGACAACCTCAGGATTTAGGTTAGAAAAAGAAGATGAAATGTAGGCTAGGCTACAGGGGGCTTTCTAGGGAATATCCCACTAAAGCAGTCTCCTGATAGCTAAGGTATCTTCCTTGCTATAAAAGCACTGATTGTTGAGCTCAGATTTTCAGTGGGCTCTGGAGGTTTAAAATCTTAGAAAGGCCTAATTTAATTCAGAACTATCTGCTGGCCTCCTCTGGATTTTATATCTGTATGACTTCAGATGGAATACAGAAGAAATGATACACCATTAGCAAAAAAATTTAGTTGAATTTTCTATCTCCTATAAACATCATCAAATGCTGCCAGGTTTGCTATAGAATATTTATTGTTTTGACTATCTAATTTTTTTTTTCCAGATTAAAACTAGCACTTCAAGGAGGACATAAAATTACATGATTTCTATTGCCTCAAAGTAGGCAATGAAAACTTTAATCTATCTGTTCCTATCTCAGGCATACCCATGAATATTTTTAAAGCACAGATATAATATTCCACCAATGTTTTCACTCCTATTTTGGCTCAAGTTAAATTATATTTCTAACTCCAAAAGGAATCCTTTTGGACAGATATTTATACCACCTGCCCTATTCCAATTCTTTGAATCCTGAATACAGTTAAAATCTTCAGAGGTGTGGACAGTAACTAGAAAACAAGGAATCCCTAACACCCAGCCTTTTAATGCTTCATATCCCTTCTTTTGAGAGGAAAACCCTGGAAGGGAAAGGATTCCAGACTCATCCTTTGTGCTCCCTTTCCAGGACATGCTGAGCATCACACACTTCCCAAAGCCTGTGTGCAGTGAGGGTGACAGGACACACTCCTGTGGGTTTGGTTTTACCCTTTCTCAGGATTTCAGCGTTTATGGGTGACCTCCAGTGTTTAACTGATGACTGCTCAGCGCATCACTTCCAAAACCAGCCGTTCTCATTTCCTTTACACCCCTCCTCACAGAAATAAATCAGCATCCTCACTGATTGAAACACTTGGCTGCCAGTCACTCTGCTTGGTCCCTTCTCTCAAGCCAGCCTGGGAGAAGTCTGGAGATGCAGGAAGAGATTAAATTGTAACACGGAGCCCTGAGAACAATAACTAAGTGAGCGGTTATAAACAAATAACACAGCTCTTCATAATTCAGCAAAATGCATTTATCTGATTTTGAGTGTGGCTCCAAAAGCCAGTCAAAGCAGCAGTGCTTTTTTACTAATGCAATAATGTTACTGCTTAATGGTGGAAAGCACAGGAGAGCAATACAAGGCCTCCAAATAAGAGTAAAATGTGCAAGCTTAACAATACAAGTTTATCTTCCTTATGAATTACCTAAGCAGTGCTTTTATTAGATGAGATCCACTGTTTCCTGATCTGCAAATTACTTCCTGAATCTATTAACTATAATGGGAGAAATGTATCTTTCAGTCTTGCCCTCTGGAAAAAAAAAAAAAAATCACACTAAATCAGTGTAAGCAGGTGAGACTGAACTGGCAACAAGGCCAAGGTATTTCAAGTGTGCAATCCCTGGCTCCCCGTAACACTGAGGTTTTTTTTTTTCTTCTGAAGGGGGGAGCACAGAGATGAAAGGATTTAAGTGTAAATTATCCAATGATAGTACAATTCTGGAGCATTACCATGCGTGTGAAGGATTATTAAAGATCAGGCAGGATTTTTCCAGCCTTACTTCAGCCACCTCCAGGGAAACGAATTTTGCAACACTCCGTAGGAAATAAAGAACAACCTGTGTATATTAAAAGACTCATGGATGTAATTCCATGAACTACAAGCTTCCTTTGTCACTCAGACACCTCAAAGTGCACAACACTTTTATCACAGTCCTTGCATTTCATGTGTCTTTGAAGGATGACATTTCCACTCCCTTACTTAGCGTTTGCATGTCTTGAATTCTCCAGTAAGGGCCCAAGAAGAGCAATATTGGGTGTATTTATACATCTTCCTCCCCCCAAAATTCCAAAACCACATCCCAAACTCATTTATCTGAACAAAATGCTTCAGACATGAACAGCCATTAAACACACCATGATTATCCTGAGAAGGATAAGGAGGCAAACACCAGTGTAGTTTAAATTCTTCTCTCCCCCATCAACAAGAGCCAAGAGAACTCTTGGTATCAGTGACCCTCATGCTCTGTCTCACAGGATAGAACACATTTTATACTGACTAAACCAACCAGAGCCAGAGTACCTCAGTGAGGACACAGATCTGCACAAAATCCACTCTTCCAGTCACCTCTTACCCCTTTGGTCTCAAGGTCTAAAATGTCACCAAAAATTCTGGGCGGTTTATTTATGATGTAGCTATCAACAGTAACATTGCTAAATAATCCCCTCAAGTAAGTTACCTACTTCAATTTTCTCTACTCAAAGTCAGGGTAGGAAGCACCACCTGTGGTTAAGGTTGGTTGACACTTCTCACTCCCTTTAATCACTTTGCAGTTTTGCCAGATTTTTCACTGTTCAGGCTGCAATTCTACATGCAAAGTGTATCTGCTTTGGGGTGATTTTCAGGATGTGAGAGATGAATGGGTTGAATCACTTCCAAAATTTAGACTGTAGGGAAATACTGTGTTTTGGCCACGTTAAATAATCTTTACAAACTTATATCTGAAAAGTTTGCTGAGTTTTGAAACTGGGAGTAGGATTTGGTCTTCATATCATTGATCTGGTTTTCTTGCTAATACTAAAATCAACATCCCCTCACAAAAAAAAAAAAAAAAATAAAAAAAAACCCCCAAAAAAAAAAAAAAAAAAAAATTAAAAAAATAGACCAAAAAAGCCACAAACAAAAATTCTCAAGCCCAAAACTACTTATAATAAAAACTGAGATTTTACATTTGTCCAAGATGACAAAAATCCCTCTATACTATCACCCCTCCCGCAGCCTCCAGAAGGAATTAAAATGTGCATTCACTTTCCTACAAACACTGTCCTGGGAAGTGGACGATTCCTTTAATTACTGCTTTCAACTGAAATTACACAGAACAGTGGCAGTGACAGCAAGAGGTTCATCTTTCCATCAAGGCACCCAGCAAGCTGCTGAGTTTGATTGCATAAACCAGAAGAGTCAGAGCAGAGAAAAAAGGGATTGACTCTGACATGAAGTCTTGTATCACAAGAAGCAGAAGAGAAGGGTTTGTGAGAGCTGTTTAATAATGGAGGACTTGGGAGGTTCGGTTTGGGAGTCAAGATGTAAAAACAGCTTCATGGGAGGGGGAGCTGAAGTGTGGGTGGAGACAAATCATTTATGGGAGAGGAGCTGCATCCAGATAAGGAGCCATGAGGAAAGGAGAGGGCCCAGGAAAGTGGGATTAAGAACTCACACCAAGAGCTGGCATCTCATCTGCCTCTACTTAAGGTCACAAAGAACCTTAAAGAGAGGCAAATTTAATTGAGAAGCTGCTGTCACAGCTACTCAATTAAACAGAATAGTGTAGGTCCACAGGAAAAGAAAACCAGGTCTTGATGATGCACATGAATCTCAATACAACAGGATTTGATGCTCCTCCCCAGAAAAGGAGCTGTATCTTCCTTACTATATTAAAAGCAAGATCATTCTACCATTACAGCTGTACTTCGTGTTGAATATCATACGCTGAATTATTCCAAATACTTAATTTCATTAGATGAATTTTCTAAGAAGACATAAATTAGGGCATATGGTTCATAATATTTTCACTTCCTTTCCCTGTAACCCATTTCACTAGTTTTACACTTCATCAATTTAAGCATTATGGTTAATAGGTAACATTTAATTCTGTCAAAGGAGGAAAAAAAATCCAAGTGTCTCATTAGGAAGCTCTGATGGCCATTTCAGAAAGTCAGAGCTACATTTTCTACCTACGTCCAACAGAGATGAAGGCACTGAGGGTGGAAGCACGTGCAGCACTTACAGGTTTCTGTGCAGGGCAAAAGCTTTTTTTACTGCTCACTTGGGCACGAGGAAAAGTGGATCCCTGGGGGACAGAATTCCTGTGAGATTTACAGTGAAACAACAGCAGTGCAAAGCACTAAACCAGAGCTCAAAAACATCTGGTTTACCACAGCTAAAAACTAATGGCAAGCAACATTTTATTTACATGAAGCACAACACATTCCTACACACATATCAACAATAATATATGGAGATTATCTAATGGCAGGAACAGCATCTCTGACTAACTCCAGAGGAGTTGGGAAAAACTTCAGTAAAGCCATTTTCTGTGGCTTTCTTCACTGATTTTATTCTACCCAATACTATGCACTGAAATGTGGCAATAATCTTTCAAACATCAACAGGTGCCAGAATATCACACAAGAACAGGAAACACGTGAAAAATCTTTCACAAAATACAAAGAAGGCTGAATTCTCCATTGCACACAGTCTGACTTACAGTCATTGCAAAAATTTACAAGGAGCTGTTTTACAAGTCTTTGTGAACATGTGTGAACTCCCCTTCTCCAAAATAAGCAAGATACATTTCTGTCACCTGTTAAGAATTCTTCTACAGTTGGTGTTAGTGCCTTAAAAGCCTCAGTGATCAATCAGAATTATCACAGGAGGGGATTCAGAGTCATGTCAGGTTTTTGAATGACAGGAGCACGCAAGGCTTTGTACTACAAAAAGAGTGCTCAAAAATAGAATACATAACCTAATCATCTACTCACAGTCCTGAAGAACTAGGCCAGCAGATAAAAAAACCTTTGAAAAAACCAACAATTAAAATGTATCCCACTCCAGTTTATTAACACATCATTAGACTGTTTCACAAGTTGCTGTTAAACGTAGAATTATTCACTGGCTAAAAGGGAGGCCGTGAGTAGTAACACATTGTACCTGTAATAGCAGCTTTCTTTTCTGCCCCCTGATGCTTCCCTGAGCTGCTTTTCCCATTCTATTTTTGAAATTTTGGGTACACTGTAACACAGCTCTTAAGGCTATAACCACGACATGTAATGGGCTACTTTAAAAAGACAACCTTGGGCATGTGAGATTTGAGATGGGAGGGTCCTAACACTCTTTTACAGGTGCCAAAACTCAGGATTTCTCCTCCCAGGTGTGATACAGCACAGGAAGGACGTGGAGGTGTAGGAGTGTGGCCAGAGGAGGCACCAGGGTGATGAGAGGGAAGGAGCAGCTCAGCTGGGAGGAAAGGCTGAGGGATTTGGGATTGTTCAGCCTGCAGAAGAGAACCCTGGTTCAGAAGTCTCTCTCCCACTTTACTGCAAAGAGATGCACTTAGAAACTTCACAAGTTATTACCACCACCTCACCAAAAGGTTACGCCAGCATTTTTCATTTAAAGGAGATTTCCTTTTAAAAAGCACTTTGTGAACTCTACTAGAAGTTGCAAGGCATTTCAGCCTCCCTTGTCTACTCCTCAACCTTTTATTACAACAATAAATAATATATGCAGTAGATTAATATTTAGAAGAACTTTACTCTCCTACTTGCATCATCCTTATAAATTATTCTCCTATTAATGAGTTATTTGATCTCAACATATTAGCACAAAAATTACATTGTTCTCTGTACTACTCTGTAACCTATGTGCTCGCCTTCTGCTAAAAGCTTCTCTTCAAAGTGCTATTATTAATTGTCAAGCATTGGAACTGTTCCTCCAGACATTATCCCCTTTCCTTTCAAGACAGGCACACAAGATTTTCTCCACTTTTTGCAAGTGCAGTGCAAGCTAAAGTACATCTGAATACACAATTCATTCTATTTAGCACTGTGCTCTCCCTAATGTACCCAGTGTGGCCAAGTTCTTACAGGAAGCAATTGCTGGAACAATTAGGACTCAGCAAGATTAATACACAAGATGTTGTCATGTCTGTGTTTTATCTCATGCAGCGATACTGGAATGATAAAGATGCAGTCCAACAGAAGTGTGCCAGCAGTGACCAAACCTCTTCAACATCTCCTGGAACTCCAGGCTGAACTTTTTCATGCTCTGTTAATGTTAAAACTACAGAGCTATCACAAATTATTTGTATCCTGCTGGTTATAACTTTGTCTTAAGTTGAAAATGTTCACCTAAGACCTGCAATGTTCGTGTCCCAGGTGGGAAGGAATCCTCCAGACATCCTTTTCAGTTCTCTTGGTTTTTTCCAGTATTGTTTGAATACACAACAGTGAACCTACACTGATCTCCAGAACGGTTTTTTGGAGCAGAAACCAGACGTACACTAAATCAGCACAATTCCTGGTGGTTTCTGGATGCCTGTTTCTTGTAACAAATCAAACCTTAGATTGTCTTGGAGGAATCCAGTGTCAGTCTTTCTCATGAAAACATATGTGCATATATTAAAATAAGATATATTCACCATCATTCAATTTCAAAATACATCTCCTTAATAAATTAATTAATAAATAATCAGGTCCACAGGAAAAGAAAACCAGGTCTTGATGATGCACATGAATCTCAATACAACAGGATTTGATGCTCCTCCCCAGAAAAGGAGCTGTATCTTCCTTACTATATTAAAAGCAAGATCATTCTACCATTACAGCTGTGCTTTGTGTTGAATATCATATCTTAGCAATATCAGTAGCTTTGGCTGTGAAGCAGCCAAAGATAATCCTAGTCCACCAGAATGAGAAAAAGTCTTAGAGGTAATCCAATACAGACATTAAAATTGGTGTTAGACCTGCTTTACTCATTGACTGCATTGCAAATTACGTACACACTTTCAGCCACAAAGAAGAAAATCAATGCTCTGTTCATCAGGAAAAATTATTCTTGTGCTCCCAGATCCACAAATGACTCCACCTGTACTATTTCCCTTCTCGGCACTGTCCTTCTTCCCATCTCCACCAAAAAGCTCCATCTGAAAACACTGATTAGCAGAAGCAGCCACCCACGATGTGTACGGGTCACTTGCAGACTGTTCTCTGAACTAGGGATGATCTTTGCAATAAAGAACAGAGTTAGTTCTCTACACAGCCTGAGCAATATTTTGAAGCTTGATGCGCACAATCTGCTCCCCTGGATTTCTGCTCCCTGGAGAAAAGGCAGCTCGAGTCCAGTGACTGAGAACAGGATTCTTCTCACCTAAATTTCACCTGTCAGGACTGGGCATTGTGTCTAAATTAACAAATTCATCTGTTTCTGCAAGGGCTGGTGAGGCACAGAAGCATCCCTTGGAGAGTCCTCCCTCTGCCATCTCTTCATCTCATCCGAGAATCCAACAGAACAAATTATGTGAGAATGAAACACAAGAAACTCCACATTCAAAAGGGACAGCCACATACAGGTAGTTTGTTGGACATGAAGAAAATAAAGAGCTGCAACCAGAGCTCCCTTATGAAAATCACTTGCTGTTCTTTTTCAAGCCCAAACTCAGCGGTGCTGAAGATCTCAGACCTGTTTTGAGGCTGCAGCAGAAATATTTTTCTGGTGGTGTTTGACAGCATAAAGAAGATTTCATGTTTTCTCCAGGAGCATCCTGCACTGAAATCCAGAAACTGAAGCCTGGCACAGTGGGATTCACTCAGTAACAATTCTCACTTTTCTCTCAGGATCTGTATGCACCAAATTCAATTAGCATTTGCTACAAATGTAACATAGCAACAGGGGACAAGCCCTCATGTGATGTAAATCAGTGTAGTGGCTCTGATTTGAAAGAACTTGACCAAATTTCATCAGCTGCAACTCTCACGCAGCGCTGGTGAATAGTTCACTCCATCACTAGGGAGGTAAGGACCATAAAATTTGAGTGCCAGGAACAGTAAGTGGCCAATTCAATTTGTTATCCTCTTTAGGACTTCTCAAACATTTTATTTCTCTTGTTTTCAGAAAGAAGAAAAATGGGTCAGAATATATAAAAACTATCACACAGGGATGGTGGGTGGAAAACTGTCCTGAAGCCATAATGTGAGATTTGATTACTTCAGCAGCCACAAAGAAAAACCCCATTCATAAAATAATCTTTATTAAACTCACTGGTTTGTTTTTTTTTTTTACTGTTTTTAAACTTGAGCTAACTGCCAACATGCTGTGTGAAGCAGCACTTCCTGTTGATTTGTTTTGTATTAATTATAGCACAATTAAAAAGGGGAGTCTTTGCTGCAAACAACTACCAGGTGTTTTAAAACCACAAACAGGGGCCACAACATTTTCAAGTGACATTGTGAGTGTTACTATGGCACAACGAACACATTTCCAAATGTTTGCACATTCACAGAAATTAAAATCCTAGAATGGGAAAACCTTCATTACATTTAAAAAGCAGGGGGGGAATCCACCTGCTGGGAAGAGCATGGATATCTGTGGAATAGCTGCTAAGAGTTAAGACATGAACACCTAACAGGTGATCTGATCTTGCCATTAAAAGGTCTGAATTTGCTAATCAGCCTCAGAGCTAGAGGAAAACTGACAGAAGCAGCAGTAACAATAAAACTAAATTAAGTGTGTATTTTTTTACATAAACGAATGAAAGGGAAAATTGAAATATTAATAAAGTATTTGCTGCATTGACTGTTGATGAACTGAAGAGCAGTACAATTTCCTGAGTATCAGCTGTGCTACATTAAAGTTTAGAGTTATTTTGCTTTTTTTCCTAATTACTTTTATGCTTGGCTTAACTATGTAGCTACTTGGAAATTCCCAAGCCTGGAACCCTACACAGCACCAAGTTATCAGTGTGCCCATCATCACTAACCTCAAGATCAAGGAAGCAGAGTGTCCTACAGCCACAAGCAAAACATGAGAGGTTAAAGAAACATTTGGTTTGTAAAGGTTACACAAGGAAGTCAAAAGAGGTAGAACGAATTCTTCATGCTATTTGTTAAAAATACCCCAAATAAAGGAAAAGCTTTTCTTTCCCCCCATCAATCCTGACAGGTATGATGAGTGGATTAAAGGAAAGGTATGAACTCAAGGAGGGGAGAATTCAAGTGGCCTAATCCATGTTAATCTGGCAGAAAGCACATGCCAACAGAAGTGTTCTGGCCAGTCTCAGGCAGAGACTGACGGGCCCTGGAAAGATTAAAAAAGTGGAAGTGCTCTTTTCCTTTGCTGTTTTAGCACTGTGTATTGAGCTGCATCTCAAGTAATCAGGGACAGAAATTCTGTCGGTTTAACGGTATAAAAAAAAAAGCCATTCACAATTTTCCCCTCAGTTACTTCAATTATTGAAAATAAATTTATAATCCTTTAGGTTAAGAAACAACCAATATTGATGCCTGCTGGTCTCTAAGTAACTGCTCTGTCAGTAGGGTAGAAGACATTTATGTAAAAGGGAAACTATGAAATAGGAATTGCATCAACTGAATTCCCAGGAATCCAAGTTCTTCACGAAATTCAAGAGCAAAGAACTATTTTCAGGTAAATGTTGGTATGATCTTGAAATTCTGCAGACTCAAAACCTTCCTAAGCTTCCCAAGAATGAACCTGTGCAGGTTTAGACAGTTCTTTTCCAAAACATGAACACAGATAGATGGATTGACAAGCTCTGGAGTATACCTTGGCACAGACAGACTGATGGGTGCTGCTCCCTGCAGAGTAACCCCAGAAAAGGGTTTTGCACACGTGGAATTGCTTCAAGAGGCCACAACTGCAGTGCCTGGATGCTGATCAGCTCCCAGTGAGCTTCAACACATGCTGGCCCCAACAAACCCCCCCAGTAACCCTACAATCACTCACATAAACCCCACCAGAATCCATTCCACAGGGATATGTGATGACAGAGATATTTATGCTGCATTTTGCTACAAAAAGCTTTTTGGGGAGATTCCAGCTCCATCTTTAGTAATAATAAGGAGACTTTGTATTAGAGGACTCTTGATTATCCTCAGTACTAAACAACAGTACAGTCACATTCAGGTATGAATAATTTTAGCAGCCTTAGTATTCTGTCTTGATTGTTCTCCTCTTCACAAGTGTCCTCTAAATGTAATTTTCCAGTAAGCACTCAGTGAGGAAAAGCACCTCCCAAAACCACAGGGACATTGCCTAACATCTAAATCTGAAGTTTCTGCAAGACAGCAATATGCCTGCTAAAAGAAAACAAAACAGCAAGCACACATGCATGATAGAATTATTTGATCCAATACAATATAAATTAGGTCAGACTCCTCTTTGGAGAATTTTGAGTCAAGAACTAGGTGGTCCACTAAATTTCTATTCATTTGCCTTGAGGCTCAGGGAATTGCAAAGACTCTCAAGAAACAGGCTCCTCTACCCACAAGAGCAATCACTATTTGGGGGTGGGAGGGGTGGGGAATCTCTCAGTGTAACTGCTTGGCAATACCTGGAGACCTGAAAAATCTTTATGTAGTAAAAAGGGCAGCTAATGAATCTTTGCATATATATATATATATATAGAGAGAGAGAGGCATACAAAATTCAATACAGAAAAAACCAGCAATTGCCCTATTTTTTTATGTGGTACGTAACATAAAATTCCAGAATGGTTTGAGTTGAGAGGGACCTTAAAAGCTCATCCAGTTCTACCCTCTGCCATGGGCAGGGACACCTTCCACTACCCCAGGTTCCTCCAAGCCCTGCCCAACATTCCCAGGGATGGGGCAGCCACAGCTTCTTTTTTTTTTTTCCTGTGCCAGGGCCTCAGCATCCTCACAGGGAGGAATTTCTTCTGTATATCTAAAAACTAAGAAAATACTGTTACCCTTAAGATAAGAATATAAAACATAAGATAGAAAATAAAAGACAAAATACCCTGAAGAAGAGTAACCTCTGAATCCTCATTAAACCAAGAGTAATGGAATGACTCCATGCAGAAAGTGCAAAGGATCACGGGCTGGAAAGTGCCTGGAGCCTGCTTGCCCAGCAGCCTTCTGCTCAGGAGCACTGCATTTTCAACAGCTCACCCACAGCCATCCTCTCCCCGACTCCACGAGTAACTGCAGGAAATCTTCACGCCTCCAAGGGCCATAAGTTCATGTCAACAGCTTCACATATCTCAGGAGAGGACCGAGCCAGAGCAGGATGTGACAAGCAGCCCCTCAGCAGCGGCGCTGCTCCGCCGTGGATGGAGCTGCCCAGGACATGCAGCTGCTTCCCCACAGCTGGGGCCACGGCAGCCTCTGCCCCTGCACCAGCTCATGGAGCATCCCAGGGAACGAGCCTCACTCCCACCGCACAGAAATCAATATATTGGTTAAGAGACAAAGGCTGGCAGGCCCTGCTCTGGTCCTTCAGTATGGCAGCACCTTGAGAGACCCACACAGACCCTGCTGTCACCAGCTGGGCTCACACTGGTGGGCTCTGACAGAGGACTTGTGCACGTGGCTGAACCACTTAAATAAACCAAGGTAAGAATCTGAAACACGGCTTTTAACACTTAAACATGTGTTTGACAGCGGTGTAAGACTGAGCACACAGATGCAGGTATCTTTCCTGGAGCTCACAGCGTTGGGTTTACTCACCTTCCCCAAGTTGTGGCAATCCTGCTGCCTTCAAACAGAAATGGAAGGTTGATTCATGGGTGAAATTCTTAAACCACCACCATGAAATGTCATTTGGCTGCAGTTAGACTGGGCAAAAAGTAGTATTAAGGGGAAAATATGGAGCTGCAGGCTCTCTTTGTGACAAATCAAAGTATGAAAATGAAAAGTTTCGATCTGATTAATTACTTGGTTTAGAATATATGCTTTTCGTTCTACTGTATCAAAATACTCATAATAAAACAGTGCAGCTGATGAAGTCAAGCACTGCCTTACAAAGGCTGGCAAATTTGCAGAACAGCACTTGAGGTTCAGATTAGTAAAATCCTAATGAATATCTACTCTAATACCCATGTAATTGCAGGGAATGCATTTGCAAGTGGTACAATTAAAAAAAAAAAAAGAAAAAAACCACTGGTACAATGGAAGTCCAGACTGTGATTTTAGTGTCAGTTTAAGAGACTGAAGTGCCATCCTGGAAGAATGAAGATCCCATTTAAAGGGATGCCAAGAAATGAAGAATCACAATGAAGATTTCCAGTTCTTTCCCAGATCACAACATGCTTCCATCTTTCACTGTAAGTACCAATGCCAACAATTCTCAATTTCATCGCTTTTTGTCCCAGACACCAAAATGGTTTTCATATATTGTTAATGACTGCTTTATCTCCCAAGTGCTCATCTCTTCCTGAGCACTGCACAAGGAGCTAGCTACTCAGTGCAGGCTCCTGAAGAATTCCTTGGACATAAATAAAAGTTGCTGTTGCACTTCCTCCTGGGAGCCAGCATGTGCCATCTCCACATCTCATCTTCCTACCCACAAAAACAGGTTCATGCAGGACTTCCTTTACCTCCCAAAACCACCAGGCAGACAAATGCCTTAAAGACAGAGCTGGTGCTGTAAGAGTGAAGCCACAGAAGGGCTGAAAGCAAGCACTGCTGAAATAACACCAAACAGAACAGGACATATGAGAGACCAAGTAATAACTTGGTAGCTTTATTCCCAAGTAATCGGCTGAGCAAGCAACTCTGATTAATTCTGCAAGAATGCTTGGGTCGTGTTTATAAAAACCAAGTCATTACCTTGACTAAACATTGACTTGGACAGTTAACTTTAACCATCAAGACCTTGACTAAATATTGACTGGGAAAGTTAATTTGAACTACAACATCTAGAAAATCGTGTTCCTCTTTCCTAGTATTTGCTATCGCTTATTTAAATGCAAACAGGGTTGCAAAAACAGAGACTCTCCCACCTAACTGCTATTTAGTTGCTGAGCTTGGCTGTTGTTAAATTCAACACAAATACCTTGAAAAAATTTGAAATATAAAATACTTTAGAGGAAAAGGCCTGTTATGGATGGGAGGGAATGGTCAAACTTCTTTTGCTTGAGCAAGGACTTGTCAAAAGTATGAAAAAAAAGTATCATAATGTTCATGTTTTAAATTTATCTTGATATATATATGCAGCAGTCTCACAAATTTTAAAAATTTTAAAAATTGTGCCTTTAACAGTCCAGGACAAGGGGTTCATTCTGATATCTCTACTTTTGAGTAGCAGCTACTTCAAGTCTACATCCTCCTCTACTGGTTTCACTTCATCATGTGAGGCCATGGGTCAAAGGACATACATAGGGTCTTTCACTGGCTGAGATAAAAAAAAAAAGAAAAAAAAAAAAGAAAATCAATTTCAATCCTCCTAAGATGAAACCACTGATGTGTGCAGTCACTAAGGTCCCAAAGGTAATCCTACAAGAAAACATGATGGTGTCCTCCATCACTCTGTTGAGATACTGTTAAAGTGCAGCAAAATCACCTATGAGGTACAGTCCAAGATCAAAACACTTCAAACAATAAATCTGTGTATCTAGACCAGTGTGAACAGTGCATTTTAGCTGTGTAATGACATAAAATGGTAATCACAAAGGGGCAAGGAATCCTATGCTTCACAAAGGTGTTATGTATGTGGATAAACAAATAAATAACGCTGTGGATCCAGCACTAATTCCATGCACAGTTTCAGCTCAGGAGTTTGAAAGTCCCTTTTAGCTTTATGCCTTGATTCCTTTTTTCATACATCAACTGCCTTTAGCACACTGAATGAAAAACAGCTTAAGAGCAAATATAAGAGACATAAATCTCAGCTACGAGTGAAAATACCAAACTGGTGAAAACTTGCTCCTCCATTATTTTTGAGTACAGCAGTAAGGAACAGATTGATACCGGTGTTACTGGGGGGGTGAGGGTGGGGAATGAAAGAACAATAAACAATACAGTCACATCAGTAGTTTAACACAGCGCTGTGTCTTGCAATGGAAACATACTGTGAAACAGCTTGCGAGATAAGCTTCGTCAACGATAAGTAATTTTTATTCCGTTTGAGTGGCTGAAAACAATAAACATGATTAAATGCTTCAGACATGCATTCAGAATTTAGAGAAATGGCAAAGAGTTTCAAGGACTTGGCTTTTAAAACTACTTCGGGGAAAGACCTGGAAATTGACTCAACCGGTTTGAGATGTACAATGAAAGAGAAGTTGGTCGGGAAATGGAAAACTTCCCATTCGTCTGCCAGCTCCAGGACTCTCCAGCCTAGAAACCAGCCTCGTTATCTACTATTCTTTACTATAGTTACTGGTCCCAGTACCCCACTTCACCATTCATAGAGGCATTTCGGATGTGCCGGTCATGAACCTGAGCTCCCAGAGTGGGAAACACCCCGGAAAACACCAAAGGAAGAGATGGCTCTGGGGAGTTCACAGTCCCGTGTCTGTCCTGCCGGCCCCTGTGGGCTCTGTCACCGCTGTCCTGCGCCCACCTTCCTCCCACCGCAGCGCTCTGAACTTTCACTCCCGGCTGCCTGCTCCTGGTGGCTCGGTGGCCGTGCACAACCCCGAGGAGAAATCGCTCCAAAGCACACTCAGATCATGGGGGGGTTGTCGGGTTTTCCCCTAAAGCCGGGGCTGTAAAGGAGATGTGCGTGAACCCGCAGCACCTCTACCGCAAGCGGTCACTCAGCACCCGCTCCCCTGGACCGCGCACCGCTGGCCAGCGCCGGGCGCTGCTGGCCGGGCGCTGCTGGCCGGGGGCCAGCGGGCGGGCGGTCCCCAGAGGGTCCCCGGCCGGGGAGGGCGAGCTCGCCCCGCTCGCCGCGCGTCCGGCGGCCCCTCCGCCCCGCTCCGGGCGCCATTTCCCCGCCGCTCCTCAGCGCGGCGTCCCCGGCCCTGCCGCACCTTCCCGGGCAGGGCAGCGCCGGCGCAGCCGAGCCGCACC